>JBBPBX010020699.1:0-13286 GCA_038048925.1 Garcialebias charrua | reverse complement strand
TATGTATATATATGTGTGTGTGTGTGTGTGTGTGCGTGTGTTTGTGTATGTGTTTGTGTGTACAGCAGTCCCTCGCTCTTTCGCAGTTAGTCAACGCTAGTCAGCTTTAATATTACTCATGTGATTGGGACGATAAAATATAAAAAAGTTAACAATAATAATAATAATTCAGACAGGCGCCGCCATTTTGTAGTTTTCTTTCAGTAAGCCTACACTTTTAAGGCCAGTGAAAACAACTACACTACCCAGAATTCAACAGTGCTTCCGGCTGCTGCTTTCTGCCAGAATGGAAAGAAAGTTTTGATCCGATTCGAACCTGACTAAAACATTCGGTCCTTCTTCATAGTGACTTCAACGCCCAGTGGATGCAGAGAGCCGATCAGAACCAGACCAGAACTACTTCCAGCCTCAACAATCTGAATGCTGCTTGCTGGCCCAGGAAGCCTCTCCAGCGGGGAGGCATTGCTTCGAGGTCCGCTGTCTTCTCCGGAGCTTACCCAGACTTTTTTCATCCAGATTTCTCTGATTATTTGGACTTGCTCTGGACCATTGTGTGGTTTTGTGCTGGCTATCTGAAGGTCCGGCTCTCTCCAAAAGCTTCGATGCTCAACGGTTGCAGAGGGCAGAACAGAATCGGACCAGAACAGGACCAAGGCTAATGAGTCCCCATATAACATTTTTCAGTACTGTGCAGTACACATATGTATGCTGTTCAAATTATGTAGGTTCAAGAGTTTACAACATTGCAAGAGTGTGGGAAGAAGCCTTAAAATGTACAAGTATAAATACTAAAATAAATATGGAGTTCCTACTTTGCAGTTTTTCACCTATGGGGTTGTATGGAACGTAACCCCTGCAATCATTTTTATTTTATTTTACTTAATACATTTTTTGTGGATAGATATTCAATTTTTACTTTCTGAAGATATCAGTGTTCAGTCAGGACGAAACGTCACAGCAACAAAAGAAAGCGTCCAGGTGACCTGACTGAACATTGTTGGATTTTGTACCAGGATTAATGAGCATGAACTTTGGTGTTTTCTGAAGAGATATTTTGTCACTTGACAAAATGTGCTAATTTTAACAATTACATTTAGAAGATTACTCTCAGCTACTACCACACCAAATTTTAACTCAATACTGTATCTCTAAAACTGACAGAGTTATCAGAACAAGCGCTCAATACAAAAACAACTGGACTTTATTTGTTACAGAAAACGTTTCACCCTCTTTCCAAAGGGCTTTTTCAATTCTGACAGAGTTATAGCTGTTTTTGTGATTCTTATGGTCAGTTGAACATGGTGACCACCTGCAATCAGAATTACTGTACTCCAAAACTCTCAGTTATAGACGTACATCCAATAATTATTTTCTCAGAGTTTCGTTAAAATCTCTCCAGTGGTTCACAAAATGTTTTGCTAACATAAAACATAAACACACTCAAACACAATTTATCACCATTTTGGTTTCAACAGCCAGCAACAAATGTGAATTTTTTTTAATTTTTTTTTAAGTGCACAGCTGGTAGTGTTTTGGATACAGGGATCATTCATTCAACATTTATTTGGTCAGGTTAATCCCATTTAGCCTCGAGGACTCATTTACAAGAGAGACCTGTTTTCAACAAAGAATGATAACAGCAACAAAAACAGACAATCATAAGAGAGGCATACAGTTTTTTTTAAAACAAGTTAAAAAAAGATGTCAAAGTAGCAAAACAGACAGAATATAAGGTAGAGGTAGAAAACTAAAAACAGGATCATGTTTGCATTGGTTCTTGCCAGGAGTCCAACAGCTTCTTAAAGCCATTTAGAGAGGTCAAGGTCGAGAGCTTCAGATCTTTTTGTAAGATATTCCATGAAGCAGGAGCAGAGTAGGAGAAGGCCCTTTTTCCAAGTTCAGTCCTCACTGAGGGAACACTGCAGGTAATCATGTCCTGAGAGCGCACGCTGTAGCTGCACTCACGCAAAGACATGTAGGAGGAGATGTATGAGGGCAGCAGACCAAGAAGTGATTTAAAGATGAAAATGTACCAGTGGAAGAGTCTGCGTGAGGTTAATGATGTCCAGTTAACCAGTGAATACAGGGTGCAGTGGTGGGTACGATAATCACAGCCAGTTATGAATCTTAGTGCACCATGATAGACAACATCCAACATCTGCAGGGTGCTTGTAGGAGCATTCATGTAGATACTGTCACTATAGTCAATGGAGGGAAGTCACAGTTACAAGTTACAGTTAAAGGATCAGATGTGAATAACTAAACAGATTTTTTTTTTTTTTTTAAACATGTTTGCTGAAGTATTTTGTAAAGATATCTGAGAACTTCATGTTAGTGCTCCTCAAACTGACAAAATGTAACGATACACTAAAACTGACTTCTCTCTCAAGCACAACAGAGTTCTTTTGTTTTATTCAGTATTTGTGCTGAAGGCACGAGGTGTTTGTCTGGGCTCCTGGGTTATACTGCCCCCTCGTGGCGAATAAACTACTGCACACAGCAGAAACCAGTCCACAGCCTTGTGCGGTGCCGTGCCATCATTTAATGTAGAAAATAAATAAAATAAGAACAAAAAATAACAACAATAATAAGCGCTTTACACTACAATATGTGTCCTCATTTACCCATTCATGCAGTACTCTGTGTTTACAAATAATAATTAGAGCTTTATCACATTCATATACTGATGGGACACAATGAGGGGTTCAGTGTCTTGCCCAGGGACACTTTAGCATATGGCTGCTGGTGGAGTCGAACCCCCAAATCTACCATTGGAGGACAATTGCTCTAACCACTC
Source organism: Garcialebias charrua (assembly GCA_038048925.1). Taxonomy (NCBI): domain Eukaryota; kingdom Metazoa; phylum Chordata; class Actinopteri; order Cyprinodontiformes; family Rivulidae; genus Garcialebias; species Garcialebias charrua. The sequence goes on along the minus strand of JBBPBX010020699.1, from coordinate 10,489 downwards.
AGCAATAGCTGCCCCTAGTAGTAGTAGTAGTAGTAATAATAATAATAATAATAATAATAATAATAATAATAATAATAATAATAATAATAATAATAATAATAATAATAATAATAATAATAATAATAATAATAATAACTCAATCCACTCAATTACAGGTTGTGCAAATAGTATTTTTCTAAATGGAACTAACAAAGAGGAAATAATGAATGTAGTAAAACATCTTACAGACAAGAGATCGAAAGACTGGGTGGACATGGATATGATGTTTGTAAAGGACATAATGAGCCATGTTATTGAGCCGTTCACATACATATGTAACTTATCATTTTCAACAGGAATATTTCCAGATAATATGAAAGTAGCTAAGGTCGTTCCTCTTTTTAAAAATGGTGATAAATGTGTATTCAACAATTATAGACCTATATCCTTGTTACCACAGTTTTCAAAAATTCTTGAAAAACTATTTGTAAACAGACTAGATCAATTTATAGATAAACAAAATATTCTAAGCAACAGTCAGTATGGGTTTAGAGCAAAAAACTCTACATCAATGGCTCTCATGGAATTAATGGAACAAATAACTACTGCTGTCGATCAAAAACAATATTGTATCAGTATTTTTGTTGATTTAAAAAAAGCATTCGATACTATTGATCACACCATTCTCCTTGAAAAACTGAACAAATATGGTATTAGAGGACCAGCATTACAGTGGGTATCTAGCTACTTGAAAGATAGGAAACAATTTGTACAAATAAATGATGTAAGATCTGACCTCTGTAATATCACATGTGGAGTTCCCCAAGGCTCTGTACTTGGACCAAAGCTTTTATTTTATATGTGAATGACTTGGTAAATGTGTCAGGACTCCTTAAATGTGTACTTTTTGCTGATGATACCACTTTTTTCTGTTTAGGTGAAGATATGCCTCCCTGCCTCCCTGGATCCCTTCCAATTTGCATACCGACCTAATCGCTCAACCGACGATGCCATCTCCTCTGCCCTCCACACAGCTCTCACACATCTGGACACGAAGGACTCTTATGTTAGAATGCTGTTCATCGACTTCAGCTCGGCATTCAACACCATCATCCCCCAACAGCTCATCCATAAACTGGACAGTCTGGGGCTGAACACCTCAATGTGTAACTGGCTGCTAGACTTCCTGACCGGGAGACCACAGACAGTACGGATCGGGAGTAACACATCTAGCACCATCACATTGAACACAGGGGCCCCACAAGGATGTGTGCTGAGCCCCCTTCTATTCACCCTGCTAACACACGACTGCACACCATCGTACAGCTCCAACCACTTCATCAAGTTTGCGGACGACACAACAGTGGTAGGTCTCATCAGCAACAACGATGAGACGGACTACAGGAACGAGGTGAGCCGCTTGGCCTTGTGGTGCGGACACAACAATCTCACTCTCAACGTGGAGAAGACAAAGGAGATTGTCGTGGACTTCAGGAAGAGGGATGCACAACATGCCCCTCTGACCATCAACAGCACCGCAGTGGAGAGAGTGGACAGCACCAAGTTCCTGGGAGTGCACGTCTCAAAGGACCTGTCCTGGAGCAGGAACACTGCAGCACTGGCGAAGAAGGCTCACCAGCGCCTCTACTTTCTCCGCAAGCTGAAAAGGGCTGGAGCTTCAACCTCCATCATGTGCACCTTCTACAGAGGTGCCATAGAAAGTGTCCTGACCAGCTGCATCACTGTGTGGTTTGGTGCATGCACTGCATCCTGCCGCAAGAGCCTCCAGCGCATCGTGAAAGCAGCTGAGAAGATCGTCGGCACCTCCTTGCCCTCACTGCAGGACTTACACAGCAAACGCCTCACTCGGAAAGCCCACCGCATGGCAGGTGATCCCACACACCCACTACACAGCCGCTTTAGACTGCTGCCATCAGGGAGGAGACTGAGGAGTCTCCAGGCTCGTACCAGCAGACTGAGAGACAGCTCTGTTCATCAGGCAGTCAGAATGCTAAACACTCTGCCTGCTCTGCCTCCCCTCCCATTTGAACTGCCTTAACACAAAAAACTTTCTCACACATTACCACTCAACACAAAGTTTTTAACACTGGACTCTGTGTCATCAAACGGGTTATTCACTAAACTCTCGGTCATGTGCTCATTCAGTTTGCACTACTTCTCATATTTGCACTAATGTTTGTATTACATTACTGCCTATAGTCATACTACTGTTTACATTCACTGTTTACATTTATTAATACTGTTTACATTTATTACTACTGCTTTACATTTATTACTACTGTTTACATTTACACTACTTTTATCTACACTACTGCAGATACATATACAGCATTCTCTGACTAGCCTTATCTAAGGATGCCAAATGTGCCTTATGTGCCTCACTGCATATGCCACTTTGCCTCTATACCAACATCAACTACCTCATACATATACTGTGTACATTAACTTATATGCTGCTGTGCCACTCTTTGCAAATGTCAATGCTAGAACCTTCAGTTTATTTTATAGATATACTTTTTATACTACTATGCAAAAACTCAGGACAGTATTACACTTTTATTATTTCATTTTATGCTTATGTTCATTGGGTGTTTGGTGTTTCAGTGTTGGTGTAAATTTTCATACTTTTATACTATTATGAAAAAACTCAGGACAGTGTTACACTTTTTTACTATTTTATGCTTATGTTTATTAAATGTTTTAGTGTTTAGTGTTTAGATGGTTACTGTTGCACCGAGGGACTGAGAGAAATGCAATTTCGGTCCTGTGTATGTCCTGTACATATTGCAGTTCTGACAATAAAGTTGACTTTGACTTTGACTTTGACTTTGATATAGAACAAATGTTGGAATTGATAAAGACAGAATTTGTCAAGATACAAACTTGGTTTAAAATAAATAAATTATCATTAAATCTAGAAAAAACTAATTACATGATATTCAGTAATAAAAAGAAAACTGTTGATGTTCCACTCAAAATTGAGGGTGTTGAGATTTGTAGAGTGAGTGAGGTGAAGTTTTTGGGTGTTATCATTGATGACAAACTGACATGGAAACAACACATAAATTCTGTAAGAATAAAAATAGCTAAATCGATTGCAGTACTGTACAAAGTCAGAGACCTATTGAATGATAAAGCTCTGTATTTGTTGTATAACACAATCATTGTTCCACACTTAATCTATTGTATTGATGTTTGGGGGAAAGCGTGTAAAACAATCACAAAGCCTATTTTTGTATTACAGAAAAGAGCTGTAAGAATTATCACTAGAAAACATTACCGTCATCCATCAAGTACATTATTTTATCAACTAAAGTTATTGAAGTTCCATGATTTGGTAGACTATAATATTTTATCAGTTATGTATAGGGCTCAAAATAATGCATTACCTTTAAATATCCAAATGCATTTTGTTAAAAGACAAAGTTGTTATAATCTTAAGGGGACAGAGATGTTTGTAAAACCACAATTCAGAACTAGTTTGAAGGGACGTTCTACCTCAATCCAGGGAATTAGATTATGGAATGGCTTGGAGAATGTAGTTAAAAATGCCAAGTCAATGTTTACATTTAAGAAAATGATCAAAACGAATGTGTTAAAAAAAATATATATGAAATAGCGTAATGTGTATTGTATTAGTTAGAAAATTAGAAAGAGTTAGTCATTTTGTACTGTTGGTTGAAGATTATTATTGTTTAATCTGATTGTTGGAAAAAGTTGGTTGAAGATTATTATTGTTTACATGGTTGATTATTGTTGTTTAATCTGATTGTTGGAAGTAAGGGGCAGATATAATAAGATTTATTCTTCTTTCTGCTACCTTTCATTTTTTTATATTTTGTACACTATCATTTATGAGATTGTCTTGTATTGTTTCTTTTGTAAAAAAAATGAACAAATTTAATAAACATAAACATAAACAATAAAATGATTTAGATAGCATTTGTTGTTAATCAGCAAAAGTGAGTAATTGTATTTGATGCACATATTCTGAATAGAAGCTTTGTTGTTTATTAGAGTTTAAAAATATATATTTTGGCTTTAGGTGCTGCCAGTTTTAATTTTTTTTCTTTTCATCTATCCGTATCTCAACCACTGATGGTATATGCCAAGGGTTTGCAACCTGTGGCTCTGGAGCCCCATGTGGATCTTTAGTCCCTCATGTGTGGCTCTAAGAAGCTTTGACTACAACTTACAGGAAATATAATTGTTCTGGTTTTTATACCCACAACACAAAAGGCTTTGGCTGTTATTTTTATTATTTATTTATTTATGGCAATTGTCTGCAAATGCTTGAGCGACACAATTTTTTTTACTTTAATACTTCAAAGTGGGATACTTAATTCCTCCTCGCATAAAAGGCCACATGGGCCTGCAGAGTTCAGTGTTTTCCTTTTCATATAAAGGAAACTATAAGTTTTTACTTCTTACATCTTATTTTTTGTCCCAAAAATGTAAAAATATTAATAAATGTTGAAAATCATTATTGATTCTTTGTTTTAAAATGTCACCCCCACTGGTCAGAAAAGCCCCCTCCAACTAACTCAAAGTGGCCCATGGGCCGCCAGTTGATCATCACAGTTGTAGCAGGTTTTGTGGCTCCGGACTCTTTTTTATTTTATTTAATGAGTGAAGCAGCAGAAACGTCTCTTTGATCAAAAAGGTTGCAGAGCCCTGCTATGTGCGCTCTTCTCGTGTGTATATACACACACGTTGTCTTTCTGTCTTTACATGGGCTTTGCATTGACTCCCATTCATTTCTATAACCTGATCCTTACCCATGTTGTAACTCAAGGAACCCAGACAGTATGAAACCAGAACAAGACGAGACTCCACACTAGAAAGAATTAACAGTGTTCATCATTTACAGTGAAAAAACAACTGCCAGATAGTCCTCTGGAACTCTGTGGAGCAGGAGATGGGTCAGGTAGGTTTGTTTGTAGAATGATAATCTCAATTAGGTATTTCTCATCTTGTTCTGGAGGTTTGTCTCTTCCTGTGAGAACTGTCCATATGGTTCCAAGACGAAGACCAGAGTGAGGCAGGCAGGTTGTTGGGAGAGCAAAGAGCATGAGGAGACTGGGATCCAGAAGTTCAAGTTTTGTGTATTTGTCATGGGCAGGTTAACACAGGGTTAACAGTACAATGAAAAAAAAAATCAAAGAACAAACAAGAAATACATGCAATAAGGGTACAAAAATAAAGTACCAAAAAGTGAAAAAGTATTTATAATTGGCAGACTCCTGTATCGTCTGCCTGAGTGTAGTACTGTACTGTAGATGGAAGAGTCCTTGTGCTGGGTGTGGTGGTCCTTAATGATGCTGCGTGCTTTACGCAGACATCGGCTGGGGTAGATGTCCTGGATGGGGTGGAGACTGCTACCAGTGATGTCCTCTGCTGAAAGGGCAGGAGGCTGAGACGTTCAAGGGATACAGGTAATACGAAGTATTGGTGCTATGAAGAAAAGACAAGGTTAGTATTTCCACATTCACAAAGGAGAACAACTTGGCCAGAAGCATAAATGCCACGAGGCATAGGTAATGCTTCTGCGGAGAGCAGAGCTCAACTGCAGCCGTATGTAGGGAGATATCCTCATCAAAGTTGACTGTTTATTGTTTGTTTATTGTTTATTGTTTAAGGAAATTCTACCATTGCTGTTCATCGTTCTTTAGTTTTAGCAGGTCGCTTTCGTAAATGAGCCCATGAGGTTCAATAAGACTTACCTGACTAAATAAAGGTTGAATGAATGAATGAATGAAAAGTGATGGCCAGCAGGTGTTGATTAGTGGCCATCCTGGATCAGGAGCTGCAGAAGGTTGTACTCTCACAAATCATTACCAGTACATATCTTACCTTAAACATAACCCCTAACCCACCAACAACACTTGAAACTTATGGGGACCAGGCTTTGGTCCCCACAAAGAGCTGTTGGTCCTCACAATGCAAAAATGGGCCTCACAAAGTAACATAAACAAGCACACACACACACACACACACACACATACAGTACGTTGGGTTAATTGCTGATTCCAAAATGAAGTGACTGATGGTTCAGGGTTGTATCAGTTATTGGTGAATCTCAGTTCCACGCCGGTGAAAGCAGCATAGTTGTAGAATTCAATTAATTCAGTCCTCTCGTTGTTACACCAGAACAGGAAAATAACTGGTGGATCACAAAAACACAATAAAAGACCAATAAAACCCAGAGATTGCAATAAAGACCAAAAGCAATATAAGCTCTATAACTGGGAAGTGTTTGCAAAACCACTGAATCATTTTACCAGTGGTGGGCAACGCTAATCAAAAAATTAGTTCCACAATTTCTAAAACGCTTATTAATTTTTTAGGTCCACAATTTCAAAAGCACAAATGTCTTATGAAAATTAGGGGAAGCTAATCTAATCCGCTATTTATATTCGACAATTGGTAGCCGGCAGCGTTATGCAATATTTGCACTACACTGCCAACTGAAAAGTAACTAAAATGATCCTAAAAGGATGAAATTACAAAAATCAAAGGATTTATTTAATACTTTACGTACATATATTCTATTCGGCCACGAAATTAACAAAAAAGAGAATGATCTTTTAATCCCTAAAACCACTTTTAAATCTCAAATACACGGGTGTGTCGCCACCGCATTTATACATAAAAGTAACCCAAATACATAAAACTAACGACTCACCGTCGAGTGGTCGACACAAAACACACAATAAAATCCTCCGGCCGCGTTAATTTGGCTTGAAACAGCGGGGTTCTCTGCGGATTTATCCAAGAAACCCAGCACAACCAGCTAGCCACAGAATTAGCCCCCGAGTTCACCTCTGACCCGGAAGATGTCAAGATGGAATAGTCCATTTTTTAGTAGGGGGATACAGAAATCGACCGGTTTTTGTATTGCGTATTTAATGATCGTTTTCATCGTAACTATAATTATTTTTATGTTAAATGTACATTAACAAGCAGGATCAATGTTAGGGATGTAGGTGACTGGCCGGGGCGCGGCGGGGCCGGTGCCCCTGCTGATTGGGATCCCCAGGCAACGGCATCATTTGCCTACATGGTAGATCCGAGTCTGTTCTCCGCTCTGCTCCCTCCCCCTCCAACCCTCCCTCCTCTCTGCTCTTTACGGTGGGGAAAAAGGTAAAACAAGCAGCATAAGAGCTTGTAAATAAGTTTATTGGTTTTTACTGATAGATAATTAGTTATTAGCGGTACTGCATTTTAAATAAAAATAGCACAAATCCGCTTATGAATTATAAAAGTTAGTCAAACCACAAAAACGCTGACAAAAAGTTTAGGTCCGCTGTAAGCGGATTAGCGCTTTAGCGCTCTCTAGCGGTCTGTGCCCACCTTTGCATTTTACAGTGCACATAATTAGACATTATATTGTTCACAGTAAACCTTTAAACAACAAAATAGTTCCACGTTCTCTAATATCATCTGAGACCTTATTGCACAAAGGAATGAGTGTAATACCCTGATGCATGCTCAATAATCCAGGTAGAAAAATCTAAAAAAGCTAAGTCTGGTCCTCTGGACATTCAAAAAACAAAACAAAGCAAAAAAAAATTTGTAGACACATTTTGTCTTTCGTCCAAAAGACTTCCTCAGTCTGAGATGCTGTATTCAGTTCAGTCTTATAAATAGCACCCTCTCACAGTGGATCAACCAGTTTGCTGATGACAGCCAAAACCAGCTGCTCACATGATCAAGGAGGACCATCAGCCTAACGATGGATCGTTAGCACCCTGATGGTTGTTTGCTATTCACAGAGGGCTGAGTGATACTAGCAATAACAGCATTGTAAGAGGGGGACAGTTGAACCCGGAGGCCTCCACCTCTGTTTAATGATGGACGGTTTCTTTTCACAAAGATGGCCTCCTTTACTCCTCTCTCAAACCATTGTTCCTCTCTATCAAGGATGTGAACATCTTCATCCCTGAAAGAGTGACCGCTGGCCTGGAGATGAGTGTAGACCTCAGAGTCCTGACCTGTTGATATTGATCTTCTGAGCCACTCGTCCACTCCCCAGATCCGACCAAGGGGAAGAACCGGGCGAACCCCACCAGCGACCACACACAATGACCCCCCGGGGTCAACTGCGACAAATACACAGGCCCCTTACGGAGCCCCCTGCACCGACGTAGCCCCAGGACCGGTCACCGAGGCCTGGGCACCGGGGACGCCCATCCCTCAGGCCCAGACCCGACAGGACCAGAGGACACGAGCCCCACCAGGCAGCCACCAGGCCGAGCCGACAAACACCCAAGCGCCCAGCCCCAGATATTGAGGGCCCCAAGCACGCCCGCAGGCAGAGGAATATTAATTAATAACAATACAGTATTTGACTTGTAGCTGATTGCATGAAAATAACTTTATACAAAAAATCATATATCATTATTCACACTCAGAGTATGTGTTGTGAATGACTTTCAGCTACTACCACATCATGTTTTAGCTCAAACTGACTGGTGCTACATACTTTTTGTTTTGACTGAAGTTGATTAGCTCTAGCAGGCATCTTGAAATCTTCTTGTTCTTCTTCTTTCAGCTGTTCCCTCTTCAGGGGTCTCCACAGTGAGTCATCCTCTTCCATTTCACTCTATCCTTTGAATCATCTGTCCTCACTCCAACTACCTCCATGTCCTCTCTAACTGCATCCAGATATCTCCTCTGTATTTTTCCTGGCAGCTGCATTTCTAACATCCTTCTACCAATATACCCACTGTCCCTCCTCTGGACATGTCCAAACCATCTCAGTCTGGCCTCCCTAACTTTATCTCCCAGTTGTTCAACATGTGCTGTACCTCTGATGATCTCATTCCTGATCTTATCCATCCTTGTCACTCCTAAGGAGAACCTCAGCATCTTCATTTCTGCTACTTCCAGTTCTTTCTCCTGTCTTTTTGTCCATGTCTCTGTCTCCAGACCATACAACATAGCTGGTCTCACCACTGTCTTGTAAACTTTTCCTTTGACCTTTGCTGACACCTTTTTGTCACAAATCACTCCTGAAACTTTTCTCCATCCACTCCATCCTGCCTGGACTCTCTTTTTCACCTCTTTACCACATTCCCCATTTTCCTGGACAGTGGACCCCAAGTACTTGAAGTCCTGCACCTTTGTGACCTCTGCTCCTTGTAGCCTCACTGTTCCACTGGCCTCCCTCTCATTCACACACATGTACTCTGTCTTACTACGACTGACTTTCATTCCTCTTCTTTCAAGTGCATACCTCCACCTCTCCAAGTTCTCTTCCACCTGTTCCCTGTTCTCACCACAGATCACAATGTCATCTGCAAACATCATAGTCCATGGGGATTCCTGCCTGACCTCATCTGTTAGTCGGTCCATCACCAGAGCAAACAAGAAGGGGCTCAGAGCCGATCCTTGATGCACTCCCACCTCCACCTTGAAGCTATCTGTCACTCCTACAGCACATCTCACCACTGTCCTGCTGTCTTCATACATGTCCTGCTGTCTTCATACATGTCCTGCTGTCTTCATACATGTCCTGTACCAGTCTAACATACTTTTCTGCCACTCCAGATTTCCTCATGCAATACCACACCTCCTCTCTTGGCACCCTGTCATATGCTTTTTCTAAATCCACAAACACACAATGGAGTTCTTTCTGACCCTCTCTGTACTTCTCTATCAACATCCTAAAGCAAAGATGGCATCTGTGGTGCTCTTTCTTGGTATGAAACCATACTGCTGCTCACAGATAGTCACATCTTGTCTGTCTTGCTTCCACAATTCTCTCCCAGATCTTCATTGTGTGGCTCATCAACTTAATTCCCCTTGTAGTTGCTACAACTCTGTACATCACCCTTGTTCTTAAAAATGGGCAGCCATCTTGAAATGATTGACTTTTAAAGTTAGTCATTTGCAGATACAAACATTTATAATTATTTTCTAAAAATTTCATTTAAATACATCTTGTGGTTTACGAGATATTTTGCTAAAAGACAGACAGGGTTGACTGCAACTGTTAATTCTGCAAATACAAACATGCAATGCATTATTGCCTACTTTTGACTTTTGGCAGCAAATGATAATGCTGTGACAGAATACTCTGGATTTTTACTAACAGAAGTAGTACTTTCTGTTTTTAAACATTCAACATGAAAATGTTAAAATTTCCAAGAGCAACAGCTTTTCTCATCTACTTCCTAACAGGCAAAGAACATGTCATTGTCTCACATTTCATGAAGATTTATGCATCTTAACATGTGCAGGGAGGGAGTCCCCATTATTTATCAGCTGTGTCGACTGGGAACAATACTTCATAGAGTCTCTGCTGGTTTCCATGGCAACTGCTCAGTGCATGTACTAAAGCGTTTAACATTTCGGCTGAAAGCAAAAACAAATGTTATATCATTGCTTTTAGTGTACTTTGACGCTTTTCTGTCTACAAAGTACTCACCAGATCTGTATTTTTACAAAATAAATATGAATAAATGCTGCATTGAAAATGCCTCAT
>JBBPBX010020698.1:20213-43100 GCA_038048925.1 Garcialebias charrua | reverse complement strand
CAGGCCCGGAACGCTGGCGAGCGCCTGGTGGCCGGGCTTTTACCCATGGAGCCCGGCCGGGCACAGCCCGAAGAGGAGACGTGGGTCCCCCTTCCCATGGGCTCACCACCTGTGGGAGGGGCCAAAGGGGTCGGGTGCAATGTGAGATGGGTGGCGGCCGAGGGCGGGGACCCTGGCGGTCTGATCCTCGGCTACAGAAGCTGGCCATTGGGACATGGAATGTCACCTCTCTGGTGGGGAAGGAGCCTGAGCTAGTGTGTGAGGTTGAGAGGTTCCGACTAGAAATAGTCGGACTCACCTCAACGCATGGCTCTGGCTCTGGAACCAGTTTCCTTGAGAGGGGTTGGACACTCTTCCACTCTGGAGTTGCCCCTGGTGAGAGGCGCCGAGCAGGAGTGGGCATACTGGTTGCCCCCCATCTTGGTGCCTGTACGTTGGGGTTCACCCCGGTGAACGAGAGGGTAGCCTCCCTTCGCCTACGTGTGGGGGGACGGGCTCTGACTGTTGTTTGTGCCTATGCACCAAACGGCAGCTCAGACTACCCACCCTTTTTGGAGTCCTTGGAGGGGGTATTGGAGAGTGCGCCTCCTGGGGACTCCCTTGTTCTACTGGGGGACTTCAACGCTCACGTGGGCAATGACAGTGAGACCTGGAGGGGTGTGGTTGGGAGGAACGGCCCCCCTGATCTGAACCAGAGTGGTGTTCTGTTATTGGACTTCTGTGCTCGTCATGGATTGTCCATAACGAACACCATGTTTAAGCATAAGGGTGTCCATATGTCAGTGACGTGCGGTCAGGGGCAGCAAGTGAGGCCACGCCTCCCCTGTCATCATGGAAAGAAGAAAAAAATTAATTGAAAAAATAAATGTAATTATTGTCTTTATCCTTTGATTTGTACTATAAACTTATTTTACTAAAACCTAAACCAGTTTTAAGTTGATTTTTATTCAAAATCGCCGATTTTTCTTAGCGTTCAAATACTGAGATGAGACGTGCAGACCTGCGCAGAGAGGCACTGCGCAGGAGAGGCACCGGCTGCTTCACTTCAGTTTGCGCACTCACTCAGGTGACGTGCTGCAGGCAGCTGCTATGTGAGCGATTTGGGAAGGCAGGAAAATTCCTGCCTCTTATGTCGCTATTAAAATGTCCAAATACTTTTGCTATATAAACTACATTTCTATAGTTTAGCTGGTGAATATAATGTCTCGTGTTTTTGTCTAAAACTGTATCTGTGCGCTGATTGATCTCATAAAACGGCTGTGAAGGTGTCAGGTTACATCCACACACACACACAGGCAGGCGAGCCTCTGGAGGCGGGGCTACTGAGCTCAGGGTTCTGTTTCAGCCTCGCGCTGCAGGAGGAAAAGTGACAACGCAAACAGAGCAAAAAGAGTAACTTTTCACAATCTACAAATATCTAGAACATTAAACACTTAACTAAAAGTTTTAGTATTTTGTTAACAATTTAGTTTTGATCATTTTTAAACATCAGCACAGAGTTTACATTTTTAACATGATTTCCCAAAACATTCCACAATTCAACTCCCTGTATTGAAATAAACCGTCCCTTCAAACTAGTTCTATACCTTGGCTTTGCAAAAATTTCAGTTCCCTTTAGACTGTAGCAGCTTTGAACATTTGAGGGTTCTATTACTAACAAAATATTATAGTCCACCAAATCATTAACCTTCAGTACTTTGAGTTGTTTAAATAATATATTATATGACATTAAGGCTTTCTTGTAATAATTCTCACAGCTCTTTTCTGTAAAATAAAAATAGATTTTGTTATAGTTTAATTTAATTTATAAGTAAAAGTAAGACTAAAATAATTTTTTCTCCAAATTAAATGTGCTTTTTTGTGTGCTACAGTTTGTATGTGTAAAGATTGCTGATATGAGATTTTAAACACAACTGCTGCCAATCAAATGGCGAATAAACTACTCTGTAGGGTTCATGTATTATAAAAGAAGAAAATAATGCTATCCAAAGTATCCAAAGCGCTGAAGAAGCTATGGCAGACAGAAGCCAAAACGTGGAGAACATTTTTTGTCTGTTTTCTATTATACGTATGGAAAAAAAAACTGCACAGTGCCTCACCAGCCATGAACCTCACCGCACGTCACTGCCATATGTGCTCTTGGCACCAGGACACCCTAGGTCACAGTTCGATGATCGACTTTGTTGTCGTCTCATCTGATCTGCGGCCGCATGTCTTGGACACTCGGGTGAGGAGAGGGGCGGAGCTGTCTACTGACCACTACCTGGTGGTGAGTTTGCTCCGATGGTGGGGGAGGATGCCGGTCAGACCTGGCAGACCCAAACGTATCGTGAGGGTCTGCTGGGAACGTCTGGCAGAGTCTCCCGTAAGACGGAGCTTTAACTCCCACCTCCGGGAGAGCTTTGAACACGTTCCGAGGGAGGCGGGGGACATGGAGTCCGAGTGGGCCGTGTTCCGCGCCTCTATTGTCGAGGCAGCTTATCGGAGCTGTGGCCGCAAGGTTGTTGGTGCCTGTCGAGGTGGCAACCCTCGAACCCGGTGGTGGACACCGGCAGTGAGGGATGCTGTCAGGCTGAAGAAGGAGTCCTATTGGGCCTTTTTGGCTTGTGGGACCCCGGAAGCAGCTGATAGGTACCGGCAGTCCAAGCGGCATGCGGCTCGGGTGGTTGCTGAGGCAAAAACTCGGGCGTGGGAGGAGTTCGGAGAGGCCATGGAGAATGACTTCCGTACGGCTTCGAGGCGATTCTGGTCCACCATCCGGCGTCTCAGGGGGGGAAAGAGGTACGAGACCAACACCATTTATGGTGGAGGTGGCGTGCTGCTGACCTCAACTCGGGATGTTGTGAGTCGGTGGGCGGAATACTTCGAAGACCTCCTCAATCCTACTGGCACGTCTTCCACTGAGGAAGCAGAGCCTGGGGACTTTGGGTCGGGTTCTCCGATCTCTGGTGCTGAGGTCGCCGAGGTGGTTAAAAAGCTCCGCGGTGGCAAGGCTCCGGGGGTGGATGAGATTCGCCCGGAGTTCCTTAGGGCTCTGGATGTTGTAGGGTTGTGTTGGCTTACGCGACTCTGCAATATCGCGTGGACATCGGGGGCAGTTCCCTTGGATTGGCAGACTGGGGTGGTGGTTCCCCTATTTAAAAAGGGGGACCGTAGGGTGTGTTCCAACTATAGGGGGATCACACTCTTAAGCCTCCCTGGTAAGGTCTATTCAGGGGTTCTGGAGAGGAGGGTCCGTCGGATAGTCGAACCTCGGATTCAGGAGGAGCAGTGTGGTTTTCGTCCTGGTCGTGGAACACTGGACCAGCTCTACACCCTCAGCAGGGTCCTGGAGGGTGCGTGGGAGTTTGCCCAACCAGTTTACATGTGTTTTGTGGACTTGGAGAAGGCATTCGACCGCGTCCCTCGGGGGGTTCTGTGGGGGGTACTCCGGGAGTATGGGGTACCAGGCCCTTTGATAAGGGCTGTTAGGTCCCTGTACGACCGGTGTCAGAGCTTGGTCCGCATTGCCGGCAGTAAGTCAGGCTCGTTTCCGGTGAGAGTTGGACTCCGCCAAGGTTGCCCTTTGTCACCGATTCTGTTCATAACTTTTATGGACAGAATTTCTAGGCGCAGCCAAGGTGTTGAGAGGATCCGTTTTGGTGACCTTAGAATCGCTTCTCTGTTTTTTGCAGATGATGTGGTCCTACTGGCTTCATCAGTTCGTGATTTACAACTTTCACTGGAGCGGTTTGCAGCCGAGTGTGATGCGGCCGGGATGAGGATCAGTTCCTCCAAATCCGAGGCCATGGTCTTGAGCCGGAAAAGGGTAGCATGCCCTCTCCGGGTCGGGGAGGAGGTCCTGCCCCAAGTGGAGGAGTTTAAGTATCTCGGGATCTTGTTCACGAATGAGGGAAAACTGGAGCGTGAGATCGATAGGCGGATAGGTGCAGCGTCCGCAGTGAAGCGGGCGCTGTACCGGTCTGTCGTGGTGAAGAGAGAGCTGAGTCAAAAGGCAAAGCTCTCAATTTACCGATCGATCTACGTTCCCACCCTCATCTATGGTCATGAGCTTTGGGTTGTGACCGAAAGAACAAGATCTCGGATACAAGCGGCTGAAATGAGTTTTCTCCGCAGGGTGGCTGGACTCTCCCTTAGAGATAGGGTGAGAAGCTCAGTCATCCGGGAGGGACTCGGAGTAGAGCCGCTGCTTCTCCACATCGAGAGGAGCCAGTTGAGGTGGCTCGGGCATCTGGTTAGGATGCCTCCTGGACGCCTCCCTGGTGAGGTGTTCCGGGCACGTCCCACCGGGAGGAGACCCAGAGGAAGACCCAGGACGCGCTGGAGGGACTATGTTTCTCGGCTGGCCTGGGAACGCCTTGGGATTCCCCCGGAGGAACTGCTCCAAGTGGCTGGGGAGAGGGAAGTCTGGGCCTCCCTACTTAGGCTGCTACCCCCGCGACCCGACCCCGGATAAGCGGAAGAAGATGGATGGATGGATGGATGGATGGATGAGATATCATATATACCACCACTCGGGCGCGGTACATGTCTGTGATGTCAGCGCTTAAATACGTCACCACCATGAGTCTGCAGAACCGATAAGCTGAATCGTTAAGACAAGCATCCTACAATTCCATGGAATTGGACTATTAAGAACCGGTTCTCTAACAGAACCGGTTCTCGGTTCCCATCCCTAGTCCTCTCCTATTCTCCTTATACTCCTCTCTGCTATCCCCCTCCCCTCAGGTCAAGAGCATCGGTGTCATCCTCGACACCACTCTTTCCTTCACTTCACACATCAACAATATTACTCGGTCTGCCTATTTCCACCTCCGTAATATTAACCGTCTCCGTCCTTCTCTCACACCCCGCTCCACAGCCATCCTGGTGCACAGCCTTGTGACTTCCCGTATTGACTACTGCAACTCCCTTCTCTACGGCCTCCCCAACAAATCTCTCCACAAGTTACAGATGGTCCAGAACTCAGCTGCCCGTGTCATCACTCAAACCTCCTACTATAACCACATCACTCCTGTCCTGCAGCAGCTCCACTGGCTCCCGGTTAAATCACGCATCATCTTCAAAATTCTACTCCTCACGTTCAAATCTATCCACAACCTTGCCCCTCCTTATCTATCTGACCTCCTACAAATCTCCATCCCATCACGCTCTCTCAGATCCTCCTCTTCACTACAACTCCATGTACCCTCTGCCCGCCTCTCCACCATGGGGAGCAGGGCCTTCACCTGCTCTGCCCCTCACCTCTGGAACGCTCTACCGCCCGACCTTCGAAACACCACCTCCCTTTCTCTGTTCAAGACTGCCCTGAAAACCCATCTCTTTAGACTAGCTTATCATTAACTTTACTAAATGTATTTTTATCTTCCATTTTATATCCTTTATGTATTTTATATTTCAATTTGTCGCTGATAATGTTTGCTCTGTATTCACTGTGTTGGTTTGTTAAGTGTCCTTGGGTGTCATGAAAGGCGCTTTTAAATAAAATGATTATTATTATTATTATACCTACTGCCACTTGGTGATATTTTCTGGAAATACAACATACCCTTCCACTTCTACGCCGATGACTGTCAAATTTACTTCCCCCTAAGACACAATGGTACATGCTCTATTCAACCTCTGCTCGACTGCCTGGCTGACATCAGGGACTGGATGGCTTTAAATTTCTTAAGTTTCAATGATAAGAAGTCTGAAGCCATATTGTTCCTTCCCAATGACACAATCTCGAACCACTGCATCAACCTTTCCACTCTACACCTGTCTGAAAAACAAAAAGTCACAATTCTGGGAGTGATAATCGATCCTTCCATGAAACTCAACAGTCATGTAAATATGATCGTTAAATCCTGTTTTTTCTAGCTGAGGCGACTGTCTAAGCTGAAGCCCATATTGTCAAAAAATAATCTGGAAACAGTAATACACATATTTATTACATCTAGGCTTGATTATTGCAATTCACTTTTGCTTGGTGTCAGTCAGACCACCATTGTACGACTACAACTGGTTCAGAACACAGCAGCCCGGTTTTTAACCAGTACACGCAAAAGAGAGCACATTACACCAGTCTTGGCCTCCCTGCACTGGCTACCGGTTCATCTTCAAATCCAGTTCAAAATTCTCATGTATGTCTACAAATCGCTGAACAGTCTCGCCCCCGTCTATCTCTCGGATTTGATTCACCCTTATGTCCCTCCACGTGCTTTGAGGTCAGAGGACCGGGTACTTTTAAGAGTTCCGGGGACTCGTCTTAAATGAAGAGGTGACAGGGCATTCTCTGTAGCAGGCCCAATACTCTGGAATGAGTTACTGCTGCTCGTCAGACTGGCCCCCTACTCCCTCTCGGTTTTCAAATCCCGTTTAAAGCCCCACTACTACTCTGTTGCTTTCAACACCAGCTGATTTGTATTTGGTCGTTTTTTTTATGATCTGCAATGTTTTTTGTCTTTTGTCTTGTACTTCATTGTGTGTGTTACCTGTTGGTTGTTTGTTTGTTTGTTCAGCACTTTGGTTTGGCCTTGTTCCTGTTTAAAGTGCTTTACAAATAAAATGGTATGGTATGGTATCCATCCTTCCGAATTCCGTTTTTGACGTAAAACCGCTGGCCATCCTTCCGTATTCTGTTTACAACGTAAAACCGCATTCATAGTACAGTGCTGTACAGTGCAGTATTCCTCCGCCGTTGCAACGCGTACAGTACAATACTGTATTCTTCTGCCGCTACATTACCATGTTTATGACGTAAAACCACATGGCTCAAATAAGGCTTTTATTATTTTTAATATACTTTTTTTAGATGCGTCGTAACCATTAAACGTCGTAACTCGAGACCATCGTAACCCGAGGACTACCTGTATAATGTTTCTGTAAAGTGCCCTGAGTCAACTTTTTTGTGAATTGGTGCTAAATAAATAATCTGTCTTGAAACTGAATTGAATTGTCACTCCTGAACACAAGCCCAATATACTTGAAGTCCTCCACTTGAGGCAGAACCTCATTCCCAACCCAAAGAGAGCAATCCACCTTTTTACGACTGAGGACCATGGCCTTAGATTTGGAGGTGCTGATCCTCATATCAGCCACTTCACACTCAGCTGCAAACTACTGCAGTGAGAGCTGAAGATCATGGCATGATGATGCCATCGGAACACATCATGTGCAAATAGATGCAAATAGAATCCTGAGGCCATTGAACTGGACTCCCCTCACCCCATGGCTGTACTAAGAAATTCTGTCCATGAAATTTATGAACAGAGTCGGTGACAACTGGCAGCCCTGGTGGAGTCCAACTTCCACCTTGAAGGGGTCTGACTTACTACTAGCAATGTGAACCAAACTCTTGTACCACTTGTATGAGGACTGAATGGCTTGTTTCATCAGATCCACAATACATACTCATGGAGCCCCATATTTTCCCTTTAGGAACAAAATAAAAACACGTAGACTAGATGGTAAATGATAAATGTTAAATGGACTGTACTTATATAGCACCTTGCTATTTTATCAAGACACTCAAAGCGCTTTACACTACAATCTGTGCCCCCATTTACCCATTCATACTGCTCTAACCACTCAGCCACAAATGCCTAACAATGGGTAATCTCCTCTGACCCCTTGAGGATCCCAGTGTGGATAAAGAGCTTGTTCAACGTCTCACAGCCAGGACAGAACCCACATTGTTCCTCCTGAATCTGAGGTTCGACCAATGATAGGATTCGCTTCTCCAGTACCCCTGAATATACCTTACCAGGGAGGCTAATGAGAGTGATGCCCCTACAACTGGAGCACACATTGATGTCAGACTGTAGCACCTTAATTAAAATCTAAGTTCAATGAAGCATACCCTCACCTTGTGCTGAGATCAGCTTTAGATCAGCTTTAGACATAAGCCAGTTCCAGTGTTTACCACAGTTTGTAAGAATCATAAATTTAAAACTAAACATTTTCCCTCCTAGCTCTATATATTCTACAAGTCTATGTATCTTGTCAGTCTATGCATATTTGACAAGTTTCAGCCACTTTGGTCTTCTGCTTTAAAAACACAACCTAATTCACCATTTGTATAACAACACTGTTACAGCTTCTTAGTATTAAGGTCCTACTGACATTTTTGACAACAGTTCAAGTTATCTTGAAATGTACAATCATATAAGTGTGTGTGTGCAGACAATTTTATTGTTCCAGAACTACCTGTTTCAGTTGTGGGACTGGAGCTGGTAATGACAATAGGCAGCAATAGTAGAGTGTTTTTATGCATGCCTTTTGCTAACACATTTTGTTTTTGTTATACTTATCATCTGCAATTACCTTCCGTGCACGTAAAACGCACTAATTATGACTTACAAAGGTATGGTCACTGCATAATATTGCCAAACCTCAAGTTAATGTGATATATTTATAGGAGTATAAATGTGCCTGTGTTTGGCACTGAAAGAAGTTTGTCTCAAGGATCATGAGTTGCAATTGGACTTGGAGATAGAGACCTTTGGTGAGCCCATTCATTTGAACAGCAACTCCATGGTGACAGATAAATCGCTTGATGGAAGACTGAGCCTTTAAGTGAATAAAACACTGGTGTAACACTATTGTCATCAGAGAGAAAATGTGTACTCTTGACAGTGAACTTTTGTCTCCGTCTCTGCCCTTTTTATATGCCATGATAACTCCTGTAGCTTGTTATCACACTTGTTTACATTCATCCTAAGGATAATATGGGTCTAGCTACTCAAGCTTTCCTGAAGAGAGTACACCTGTTTCAGAAGATCTCCATGGACACTGTGTAAACCTTATCATGGGGGATTTTAGCCACTTCAAACTTGAGAAGTCACTTGGTATTTTTTATCAATATGTGACGTGCCCAATTTGACTTACGAGCTGTTTGGATCGGTGTTATGGAACAGTGAAAGATCCTTTAAATTTTTTGAGCATTTGTGTAAGGGATCAGTTATTCCCAGGAAATCTGTCACCATATTTTGCTAATAATGAACCTTGCATCTCAAAAACAATAAAAAAATATTACAAATGTGTGCAACACTATTTTTAAAACAGGGGATTTTGCTTAATAGCACACACTCAAACAAGTTAGAATATAAGTAAAAATAGCTACAGTATAGTGAACTCAAGGCTGAACAGTAAAAGTACACTGTAGCCTGCCCTGAAGAACAAATACATCACTAATCTAATCGGGACACCCCAAGCAACCTTGAACAAAAGGCTGACTGCAAACCTCTCCTGGAGTCTGCTACTGGAAGAACTGTCGCTCCCCCCCCCCCAGAGGTCTCTGTGTGCCTTCAGGTGAGCAGCTGAGCCCATCTGCAGACTGTGCTTTATCTGGACAAATGCTCACAGACTTATCTCCCTGCTACGCCACCAAAATGCAACATGTGCTGTGTCTTATCTGTGCTTGACGACGCTGGTAGAGTTTTTTGACTTTATCATAGAATGTCCTAAGACAAAATGTGATAGATTCTTTTGAATACCACTGCTATCCCATTGTAACCTTCCTTTTTTTCCATATCATTGTTGGCGGCACAGATTAAATTCTGCTGCGGCTTTCTGTGCGCATGTCCCCTCTCAAGGATGGTGCGTGCGCCAATTGCAATGTTTTGTACCCCGGTACAAATATGCCAATAAAGATATATTATATTCTATTCTATTGTATTCTATATGCAAAGAGTGGAAAACATATTCAGGCCCAGTTACTCCTGGCCTTTGGGGGAGAGAGTTAATTTTGTGATGGGGATGCTAAGACAACTCACATGATGCTTAACTCTTCCTCTGCTTTAGAGCTGTCAAATTATGTTAGTTTATTTTACTATTGTTTTAGCACTAAGGATTTTACCGAAAAGCTTTCTGGTTTTAAAAATGCAACATCAGGTGACACAATGCATACAGACAATGGAAGTGTGTTTAATAATTTAGAAAATACCAAAGAAAGGAAAATTCCAGGTCCTGACTGTCATGATCCACGCAGGAGCTGGACTCACTGGACGAGCTGGACGCCAGGGCCGGTTCTAGCTGGAATCTGGATCGGCCGGTGCCGACAGAGGGACCCAAAAACAAGAGGACCAGATGGCTCGGAAAGACAAAAATAACAATTAGTGAACTACACTAACATCACACAGGATAAATTGCTGAAGGAACAGCAAATACTTACCAGGCCCCCAAAGGGGACCCTTGGTGCAGACAAAGAAGGAACCCATGGGAGAGTAGGTGGAGCAGACCAGCATATCATGACACCATGGAAGGACAATGCTCAATTAACATCATGTGCAAGGACTTTCCTCTGCAGCCTCAGGAAACCAGCTCCTCTTCATGTGAAGTCAGGAACCCAACTGCCTCTTCATGTGAAAGTCACAGAGACTAAATACTGATCCCTAATGAGACAACAGGAAGACACATGTGGACAATTAAGAAGAGAATCAGGTGAGAAACAGGTGACATCCTCACACTGACAGCATAGGGGGTTGTATTCTTAAGAACTGTGGATTCCTGTGGTTGTTAATGCTGGAGCTGTTGAGGTTGTACAACAATATAAATGCATGGGAATTGTTCTTGATGACAAGCTGACGTTTGACATGTATGTGAACTCACTTTGTAAACAGACCCATCAGAGAATGTATTTTTATTGGAAGCTCTGTGATTTTAATGTTGATTCTAGATTCATGAGAATGTTTTATTAATGTTTTATGAAGTCTCTCTTAACCTTCTTCTTACCTTCATCTGTTGGTTTGGATTTTGAACTTGTAAAACCAGAAACAAACGCTTAGGAATTGTCAGCATGTGCAACAAAATTGTTACCATAGCCCTACAGAACTTTACTGACCTACAGAGTTTCTTTATTTGTCATACACACCACATGTGGTACATGTGATGGTACGCAATAATGTACAGAAGAGGAGGTCAGTGAAAAGGCTAGACTGATTCTAGCAGATGGTGATCATCCACTCCATGGTGAGTTCAGGTTGCTTCCCTCCAGACACAGGTATCTGTCTCCCAACAAACACACTAAAAAATGATTGTGCAGCAACCAAGCTTCTCAATGAACAGTGGTGATTTGTTTGTACAGTACTGCTATTTTAGTGTCTTAATGTTTTGTCAAGTATGAGTGTTTTATATCTCTACTAACTTTGAACCAAATTATCCATTGAGGAGAATAAAGAGTCTTGAAGTTGACAATTGTTGCAGGTGTTAGTGTGCAGTTAATGTGTTCTTGTGTGCTGACATCACATGAAGTGTTTCTGACATGAACACATTTTCATTTCTCCAAGATTGACTTTTGACTCTTTCATTGACTGGTTGGCTATTGGTTATTCTGCATCAGTTTTTTTTTTTTTTAAACTTTGTTTTCCATACATATTTTTGAAAGAACAGTTTTTTTTGTTCTCAAATTAAACTTTTTGTATGTTTGTTGTCAGAGCATGTGTTGTAGCTGTCACCTACTACCACCTCAAAATTTCACTCACTGTTCCCCATGTCCTTTGGGGTTTTGCATTTGTTATTGTCAGCTGAGGTCAGTTTTCTTGTTTGGGATTATTTATTTATTTGTTTTCTGACATTTTTCATATCAGTGTCCGGATATGTCTTTTTTATTGATTCATTCCAGACATGTCAAAACCATTGCACACTTCTTAAGTGTTAGGACACTCAACACCAACACCAGTATGAATCTGTGTCCATCCATCCATATATATAACAACACATATACACAAATGCACATGTGAACACACATATGCACTTTTAAATTTGTACTGTCCATTTGTAATTTGCACTGGTCTGATATCTGCTACATTGACATAATGGACAGGTTTTTGACAGGGCTTCCACATGAACGCAAAGCAGAAGATGAAGCATTGCCAAATATGCTTCCAAACTAACTTTCTAGCTAACTTCCTTCCAAGCCAAACAGTAAAAAATATGATGAAGCATATAACGAGATGTGGCAGCAGCAAGTGAAAGATGGGAATGTGGACACATTTGAGAACTTAAAATCATCAAATGAAGACAACAAGCTGCAGAACACAGAGATCTCATGCATGAAAGCTCAGATCTCTGCACTTCGGAAACATTTCCTAGGATAAGAAAGTTCATGCTCAGTAATCCAGGTATCAAATCCGATAATTCTCAATCAGGATTTGATACCTGGATTACTGAGCATGAACTTTCTTGTCTTGAACCACTTTGGCTGTGGCTGCCTGCCTGGGAGGAGTCGACGAGGGACAGGACAGCCTCCAGAAACCATCTTGGCTCCAGCAAACTGGTTGGTCCATTTAAGTTGTTTACGGCTTGGTGGGGGAACAGTGTACCGGAACTACTCTGACTGATGAAGCCCTCTGGAGTGAGGGTGAAACGTTTCTACTAAAAAGAAACTGTCCAGATGACCTAATTGAGAATTATCGGATTTCCTAGGATATTTCCTGGTGCAGGATACCAAAGATTATGATTGGATATGTGACACTTTTGGTGCAACACCACATTCTGACTTCAGCACATTGGAGGAGGAACAGCTTATTGATGTCATTTCTGATTCAACGTCTAGGGTGCAGTTTCAGTCAAAGACTCTGCCTGCATTTTGCATTGGAGTGGAAAAAGATTACCCACTGCTGGGTACGAGAGCCCTGGCCATACTTCTTACTTTAGTCATATCAAACTTATGTGAGATGGGTTTTTTCCTGCTTTGGCCTCAATCAAGACAAAATACACATCAGAGATGGACATTGAAAATGATCCTATCATGATCCTATCATGTCCTGGACGACTGAGAATCTTCACCAGCATATTGAAAATGAGCTAAAAGTGAAAGTGTCACAACTGCAACTCAGGTTTGAAAAGATCTGCAGCAAGCAGGCTCACACCAGTCACTGAAAAGAAGTAGGGATTAAATGTGTCTTGTTTGCCCAACAAACCTTTATTTTTATTTATTTTTTTCAATTCAATTCAGTTTATTTACATAGCATCAAGTCACAACAGAAGTCGTCTCAGGGCACTGAACAGAAACAGTCATATATAAAAATAATAATAAGTTAACACTACATGTATTTGAAGAGCAGACTGCTTTGAATTTAACTCCATCACAGAACTCTCATCCTGAACAAGCATGAAGGTGACAGTGGAAAGAAAAAAATCCCTCACGAGGAAGAAACCTTTAGCAGAACCAGGCTCAGGACAATTTCCCTCTCAGGGAGTTGTTCGTGTTTTTAATCCCAATTTTTTTTTTCTTATAAATCAAGAGAGGGTCCAGCAGAAAACACTTTGGGAACGAATGATGTAATGTATCTTTGAATTAAATTTCCATTTTCAGCCTCAACTGGCAGCAAGTGAAGACAGTAAAGGTTATTGGAATGTGTGCTCTGTTAGTTACTTTGTATAAACCTGCATTCAAATTCCCATCCATCCAGCCATTATCTTTACCCGCTTCTTCCTTTTTGGGTTGTGGTGCCTATGTCCAGCCATCACTGTTAGAGAGGCAGGGGACACCCTGGACAGGTATCCAGTCCATCACAGGGACACATAGAGACAAACGAGACAAACAACCATTCACCCTCTCACTCACACTTAGGGACAATTTAGAGTTACCAATCAGACTAACATGCATGTGTTTGGTCTGTGGAAGGAAACCGGAGTACCTGGAGAAAACCTGAAAGTTATGCACCATAACTCATGTTCCCTGAAGGAAGGGAACGAGGTGCAACATATGCTATGGGAACTGCGCCCCCGCGCGATTACCTGAAGGAATACATTCACGCCTTTACGGCAAGGGCGTCAGCGTTGCGCCAGAGGCCCCGCCCCCTGGGTACTTAAGCCGCTGACGCCCATCCAACTTTCTCCAAAATGCACTTCACAGAGCTTTCAGCATTGAAAGGGCCAGATATGTTGCTTCTCGTTCCCTTCCTTCAGGGAACATGAGTTATGGTGCATAACTTTCAGTTTCCTTTCAGTCATGTTTCTCGGTGCAACATATGCTATGGGAACGTAATTCATTCACGCCCTTGAAATGCTCAGGAAATGCATGCTAGTGTAAATGTCTGCCCTTGATCAGCAAGCAACTCAAGGCTACTTTCCACTGTGAGTTAGAAAGGACAGCCTGAGTGACATCACATGTAGTAACATCCAAACTGTAATGCTTTGCAAAAGTTTTTATTGAGCTCCAGTTCGCCGTAGCACAAATGTCTGCAACTGGTACACCCTTGAACAGTGACCACGAAGTGGCCAAGCCCCGAGTAGAGTGAGTGTGCACTCCAGAGGGTACCTGTTGACCTTTGCTACTGTACGCCCTTTTTATGGCCTCAGTCACCCAGTGTGAGAGGCGCTGCTTTGATAGGGCCTTTCCGGTAGCAGGTGCTACAAAGCACACAAACAGTTTATTTGTTTTTCTCCATTCGACTGTTCTCTGCATGTAAGTGCTTAAAGCTCTCACAGGGCAGAGAGCCTTCAGCCTTTCCTGTTCCTGAGTGAGGACAGGAGCAGGTGGAAAAGAGGAGATATCAAAGTCCAGACTTCAATGGTTTAGAGTCAAGACCTTGGGGATATATGCGGGATTATGCCTTAAGGTAACCTTTGACCCGTCAGGAGCGTATCTGGTATACATTGGATGTACAGACAAGGCATGGAGGTCACCCACGCGTTTCGCCGAGCAAAGGGCCAGGAGTAGAGCGGTTTTATAAGATAATAAATCTATCTTAATCTCGCTCAGTGGCTCGAATAGGGGATCACAGAGAGCTCCCAAGACCAGACTAAGATCCCAACCAGGGGTCAGGATCCTGCTGGGGGGTCTCATTCTTAGCACACCCTTCATAAATCTTATTATGATTGGATACGCGTCAGGCGTCCTGTTTCCCCAGCCTTCGTGACAGGCTGAAATTGCTGATAGGAACACCTTAATTGTTGAGAAAGAACAACCTTTTTCCAGTAAGTCCTGAAGAAAAGTCAAGAGCTGAGCCAGGTCACATGAATAAAAAATAATATTTCTTTCTGTGCACCAAGCTTCAGAAATATGCCATTTCGGTGCATAAAGAGACTGTGTTGACATAACTCGGGCATTTTGAATGGTTTTTACCACATTTTCTGACAGGCCTGATGCCACCAGCTTGTTCCTTTCTGCCACCAAGCTGAAAATTTTCACAGCTCCCAGCCTAAGCGGCGAGACTGCTCCTTCTGGTGACGTGGTGTGTTCCTGAAGAGGAGCAGTTGGTGGAACCAGTTCTCCTCCAAGGGCCCTAGATTCTGTGATCCCCTGAGGGTCAACCATGTTAGGGAGAGGGCCTTTTTGCAGATGTGCTACCATACTATTCTGATCGAGAGTGTCCAAGGGCAGAGGCAATCTGTTGTCATTATTAGACAAAAGTGGAACAGAATGTCTGTTTTTCCTCTTCTTGTTGGGGGTCATGGGACTGAGGAGCTGCGAGTTTTGTAAGCGAGCAGATCTCCTGACCCCAACCCGTTTCCTGGTTGGGTCTGGTTTACTGGTCTCCGGCCTTAACAGAGCGTTGGAGCCAGACAAACCGCCCGGGGTCTGTGTTTCACCCGGTGGGGGGATATCGTTTAAGAGCAGAACTGAACCAGCACAGTGAGTACGGTCACGTGCTGCATGATCACTGCTTGAACATTGCGTGTCGTTCATCAATGATAAAGGGACAGCTGCAGCGTGAGAACGTGGAGATGGTCCTTTGTACATGGCAGACTTTAAATTGGTTGGTGATAGAGAGCTCAGTTCCCTTCGATTAAAAGGAAGATGAATCTGATTCAGTCCTGGTTTGTTTACACACAGCAGCAGTTTGACCACAATCGCCTTTGTGAACGTGTGAAGCTGGTGGTAGCCTGTGGGCTTCTGCCGTGGCTCCCCGACCCTTACTGGGAGCCATTGAATGGGTGTCCAGGAAGGTGGGTAGTCAGATTCTGTCGGCGCGCATCCCTGGGGCGCGGACGTGTCATGTGTTTGCTTGGTTTGTGTATTTTCCGCCCTGTGGTTCACAACGGAACGGGGGCTGGAGCACGTGACCCCCTCACCTGTCTCTGTGAGGAGTGTGGGGCCTGCTTGCAGACGCCTCTGTGCCTGTCCGCTACAGACGGAACAGAGGCATCCCTGCTGGGGCTTATTGATTAGGCTAACACCCCGTGAGGCGTGAGGGAGGGGGGAAGATGGCCTCCTCCCTTTATGTCAGTTGGCAAGCCAGAGGGACCCGTTCTGCTGAAGTTATTGTGTTTGTTGTTGTTTTTTTGAGTCAATAAAACAGACAGGGGCTGTTTTTTTAGCGTGATTCGTGCTTACGTGTAACGACATATTTGACTTTATGTCACTCACAGCAGGAAAAACATGATTTGTGCATGCAACAGAGTTACCAGCTTTTTGTACCATGCTACAAATAAAGTCTGGACATGAAAAGATCATTCCCCATACCGCGTGGGCGGGTGATCGTGTAAAATCAAGACGTGGACCTGGTTCATCAGGCACGTTTTTGTCTGGTGTCCTGGTTCACCAAGGAGGCCCTGTGTCTGACCGCCTGGCGGGGGACAAACCTGTTTTTGCTCTATGCGTGTTCGGTTCGAGGTGGGCCCGGCGGTTGACTCTGCCGGTGCTCGTCCTCGTACGCCGGTCGCTTTTGCGGTGGGGCACGTGTTGCTGAGCGGTGTCGAGGCTGCGCAGGTCTGCCCCCAGCTGACTCCCTGGGGGGGGGGTTCTCCTGGGAATGCCCACCCGGAGAGCTTCAGCCTGTTTGCGCCTCTGGTCCAGCTTGGTCTGAATTCGATCCAGAGCTTTCCCAAACAATCCCGTCGGTTCTATCGAGTGGTGGAGAAAAGGCACCTTTTGTCCCTCGGGGAGGTCAGTTAAGGTCATCCACAGATGGCGTATCGCAATGACAACCTCAGTCATGCCTCTGCCTTGAGCAACAACAGATGTTCCCATCATGCAGAGCACTAAGTCTGTTGCCCTACGGGCTTCATCCAGCAAGTCAGCGGCAGCTTGTTTGTCCGTCGTTACCTGGAGTTACTGCAGTTTTTCAGCCAGGTAAGCTTACATCAACGCGGACAAGTTCATTGCGCACGCCACGAGTCCCTGAGCTCTGTAGCATTTCTCGAGCAGAGAAGCTGAAGCTCGACAAGCTTTGCTGGGGAGAGTTGATTTTGTCCCGGATGACCTGGGAGTCAGGTGAGACGCCAGCGTGTCCTCAATTTGAGGCACGTTAGCTATTCCCACCTCATCCATCCTATCCACGTCGAGAAACTGCGAGAGTGGCAACAGCATGGGAGCTGTGGGCTGAGCCCAGGTGCAAGTCAGCTCTGTGAGGAAGTCCAGGAACACGGGCATCCTTTGCCTCGTGGCGGCCTGTTGCTTTGAGTAAAAATAGTTTCCTGCCAGCCTCGTGACCTGTTGACGAGGCAGAGGTTCTGGCCATGGGATCTGCAGTGCGTCCGTTGCTCTATGACACAGGTCGAACAGAGTAGGGATGGAAAAGTCAGTCTCCGGGAGCACAGGTACCGGGGTACGGAAGAGATCTTCTCCCTGTTCCTCGTATGCGATGTCTGCATCCTCCGCGGAAAATTCACCTGAAGCTGAAGTCGCGATCTCGTCCTCGTTCATCATGCCTCGAGTGTCGAATGCGACTGTTAAGTCCACCATGTGAGCCAGCACATCAGGGTTGTCGCCCCATTCGACTCGTGTGCTGTCATCCAGAGCCATGTTCTCGAGCTCCGGCGTGGGAGTGAGGGGCTTCGTGGTGTCTGGGTCCGCTGGCGCTGCAGAGGCGCCCATGGCCTTGGCAACGAAGTCTGCACGGTGCCTCCTCACTGCCTCCAGCATCTGGCTGCAGTGTGGGCAAGAGTCGGGCATATCCAGCACCATTTTTGCGTGTAACATCCCCAAGCAGACGGGACAGGCCTCGTGGGTGTCCGTCGCTGAGAGGGAGAAACCGCATCTGCTAGGACAGGCGCGCGAGGTTGGGCTCGCCATCCTGTTGGTTTTCATTGGAAGTCTTGTCTTTTGTTTTCCTTTCTCCGGAGGCATGTCCGAGATAAGGCGAGTGAGTCCTTCCAGAATCATTTTCCTTTTATTTTGAGACGTCTCCTCCATCGCGTCGCTTTCGCTGGCTAGCCCGATACGAGTTAGCAGGGATAGCGGTTGTTAACGCAGTTAGCGCCGTCGAGCGAAGCAGTCTGCGGAGAGAGGAGAACAAAAAACTTTGGGGTTAAGGGAAAATGTGCCGGACTAGCTTTCGCTAGCCCAGC
This sequence comes from Garcialebias charrua, assembly GCA_038048925.1. NCBI lineage: Eukaryota > Metazoa > Chordata > Actinopteri > Cyprinodontiformes > Rivulidae > Garcialebias > Garcialebias charrua. The sequence goes on along the minus strand of JBBPBX010020698.1, from coordinate 24,878 downwards.
AGTACACAGGAATAATTCTCCGTACGCTCTGTGTAGGGAGCAAGCTCACCTCTGCTTGAGCGATGAAGCAACAGAGAAGTCCCGCAAAGAGAGGCAGTTCAGGTTTAAGCGAGGTGAAGGGCAAATAGAGAAAGTTGGATGGGCGTCAGCGGCTTAAGTACCCAGAGGGCAGGGCATCTGGCGCAACGCTGACACCCTTGTCGTAAAGGCGTGAATGTATCCTTCAGGTAATCGCGCTGGGGCACAATTCCCATAGCATATGTTGCACCGAGAGACATGACTGAAAGGGAACCACACATGCATGGGCATTCAAATTTATTGAATTTGTTTCAGTTATTGATGTCTCCTAATAAACAAAAATCCTGGATTTTAAAAACAATATCAATTAACAAACTCAACAATAATGCCTATGTTTTTCTTCTTTTGTTGTTGTTCCTCTTGTGTCACAGTTTTGAGTGGGGGTGCGGAGGTACTCTAAGGACCCTGCATACTCCATCCCAAGTGACAAAATGGTCTTTCATGTATGTAGTTGCGTGACGGAAATCACGTAAATATGCTCTCAGAGTAGCTCCGCCCCTTCTCAACACAACGCACCACGCCAAACTTTCTCTCACAGGCATACATGCCAAGTATTGTGTGATTGGTCAGATGTTTGTCGGCATAGTTCTCAGACATTCATCTGTACGTCTCTTCAAACACACTAAATTAGTCAAATGACCAAAAACTCCTTGATGGTGAATTTGCATACAGTGCGCATGGAGGAGTCTGTCTGCGTAAGTGTGGAGCTTTCTTCATACATTTGTGATCAAACTGGACGCATGGACAGTGGCGGGAAGAAACCCACACAGTGACATATACTGCAGTGGGAGGGGTTCCCCAAGAGCTCTGCACCTGTGTCTCGTGGACTGTGGAAGGTGTGTGTGAAAACAAACATCCTGCTACCACATGACTGCGAGTTGACTGTGCGGCTTTGGATGGAGTAGCTGGACTCTTATATTAGTATCATCAGCTAAGATCCATTAAGAAAAATGTATCTTCTGGCTGAAAAATATCATAAAATTAATACTGTAATCATTCTAGCCTTAAGATGGTTTTGTGAAGTGAGGCTGTGAACTTCTAGTAAAGAGAATGAAGAAAAGCGTAATAATTAAGATGTAAAATGATTAGAACACAAATTCTCAATGTTTTTCATTTGATCCCAAATTAAATGTAAATGAAAAGATGCCGTAAGCAACGTGCATCTCCCTACAAGTATCTTTTTGTTCACATGCGCTCTGGGGGAAATAAGTTGTCGTCGTTTTTTTCTTGCTTCCTCCAATTCCTCAGCATATTGTTAAATCTATTAATTTGGACCTCTGCTCGGCCACTTCGCAGACTTGATTGGAGAATGTGGGGCATGGGTGGTGGAGAAGCAGCATCTCTGGAGGATCATTTGACTGACAAAGATTGAGTGGATGTCCTTCCCTGAAAGACAACTGGCTGATTTACTCATTTTAAAATACAAATTGATGGTTACTCAGTGAGCACACAGCACCACACACAGCAGTGTTTCTGGACTTTTTTGTGTTTCAGCAGCAGATCTGCAGACCCAGGAGAAATAAACAGATATGTCACTTTTAATTTAGCTCAAACATCCCGCCTGTCCATCATCCTAATGTGTCATGTTCCGAGCATGAGACAGAGATTTTCTGTTTTGTCTTAAGTAGGGAAAAAAAATCAAGCAATGTATCAACACAAATGTGTTTTTTTTCCTGGAAATTGTTTAATTTTTTTTAAATCAGCAAATAGTTTATTATTCTCTTCACATTGGCTAATGACCCTTCCACCCTCTGCACACTTATTAGAATGGAGTTGGATTGCAGGAAATGTTCTCAAAAATGTTCTACTGGTGGAAAAGAACATGTTTCAATGACAGACACCATTAATTTAGTTTGTAGCTAGTTTCTCAACCAAACACCCGTGTTAATTTGTACATGTATGTGTGCTCGGTGTGGACCGTGTCGTCGGTACTGAGGCTGCTGAATGTGTCTGTCATGTGCAGTCCGTCCAAAGTTTGCAAACTGAGATGGTCAGAAGCATCCTGGCACTGACACGTGCATCGTTTACACTCACCACACATGCATTTATTTTATTTGTTTGTTTGTTTGTTTATTTATTTTTTTATTTGGGCAGCACGGTGGCACAACTGGTAGAGCTGTTGCCTCTCAGCGAGCATGTCCCCGATTTAAATCCCGGTCCGGGGGCCTTTCTGGGTGGAGTTTGCATGTTCTCTCCGTGCATGCGTGGGTTTTCTCCGGGTGCTCCGGTTTCCTCCCACAGTCCAAAAACATGCATGTTAGGCTGATTGGTGACTCTAAATTGACCCTGGGTGTGAGTGAGACAGGTCCCTCTTGTAAATGAGTCCCCGTGGCTCAACGAGGCTAGCCTGTATAAATAAAGGTTGAATGAATGAATGAAAAAAAATATTTATTAACACGAGTTTTGTTCAGATACAAACACAGCAACAAACTAAACCTGAGACATTTACCATTCCCACTGGTACAGGATTTTATTGAAATAGCTGTCTTATTTGCCTAAAAAAATACACAACAGGTTGTCGTTAGGCTGGAGGAAGACTTCTGTCCTTGTGTCCATCCTTTGTGTCGTGTAACAGATCTGCTCAGGTCCAAACTACTGAGAAAAATAGAACCCAACATCACTTAAAAAAAACTGACTATCCCTTTAAACTGGTGTAATTAGTGCGGTAAACATTTCTGTATCTTTTAAGCAGTTTTTGTATAATTTCCTCCCTATTAAGAGTTCAAAATGGGTAAAACCAAAGTGCTTTCAGTGCAGACTTGAACCATAGTATCTCTATAAACCCACCCACTCTCACAGATCAGCTGATCTGTTTTCTTGTTGCTGTGTTCATTTGTGACCATCTGCTCATACAGACTCATGTTCGTGCTGCTGTTTATAATGATGTTTTTCTACTACATTAGGGCTTAGTGTATTACTAGTTGATGTTTTTCTTAGTTAATTCTAGATGTTATTACTGTTTTTCTCTTGCATTTGTTGTTGGATGTAACTGGGACCCTGTGTACATAATCTCGTTTTCATCACATGTACCACATGCGGTGCAAATTACAATAAAGACTCTCTCTGACTCTGACTTGCTCCTGAGTGCCATGACAATTTTAGACTCAGGCTCAGAGGGAAGATTGGGTTTTTGCTGCGGCTCCTAACTGTGGAATGAGCTGTTAGATTGTAAAAAAAATAAATAAACATGTTTTAATCCTCTCTTATGTATTGTGTCTAAATATTGGAGAAAGTGTGTGTTTTTCCTCTAATGTCATGATTCAAGAGTATAAACAATGTTTTAGGTGATACTTTGTGAATTGTGAATGATGTCCAGTATTTCAGATGGCTAACCACTGAAAACAGATAACTGGAGATATGTCAAGCTGTGATTATGAATTATCACTTGCACATTCCTGGAGGACACCCTCTTCCTCACTACTCTGATTAAATACAGGTTCAGATTCTCTCTTTGAAAGGAGCTGGCTTTTTAGGATTCATTCTTTTCAAAGAACCCTTCATAAGAGTCAATCTGTCGATGATGCACATCACTACTTAACCCCATAGTGACATAAGATAAGATAAGATAAGATAGAAATGTATTGATCTTGCAGGAGACTGTTGTGCCAGAGTTTCAAAACAAAGGAACATACACAAGACCACTGGTCTTTTTCCTGTAGTCCACCTGCAGCTCTTTAGTTTTTCCAACTTTGAGTTGCAGGTGGTTCAGTCCAAAACATCTTCATATTCAGGTTCCTGGTCACCAGTGATGCAGCCCACAATGGCAGAGTCATCCGAGAACCTCTACACATGGCAGGATTGTAAGCTGTGCCAGAAGTCCTGAGTCTGACATATGACTGTATGTCCTAGTGTGTTTTTAAAACATGCAACATCCTTCCCCTTTTCTTGAGTTAATGTTCGTTAACCTCAGCTGCTGCACTCCTCCCTTTGCCTACTCTTCTTTATCTGAGAGGAAAATCAAAGGAGAGCAAGTGTATGCACCTGTGTGAAACACAAAAGGAAAACAAGAGCAGCAAACACACAAAATGTCCACAACTCGATTCCCATCATTAATTTTAAAGAATTGTTCAGAAGATTCAGCTCATTTGTGAATGTCACATCTCTAATGGATTCACCAAGAAAAAAAAAAAGTTGGTTTGTTGTTACTTGAGTTTAGACACACAGCTGTTACAGCATTCAACTTTACAGATAACTTTTCTTGTTACGGTAGTTTATTTTATTTTTACCTGTCAAAAAAATGATGTTGTAAAAACTTAATTTCTTCTGAAACAGCTGAGACATAAATCCATCACAGTCAGCCAAGGTGTATTGTTTATGATGGTAATGTGCACGTTCTGCATTTATGATTTCCTAAGTATCTGTAATCATCACTAAGACTGGAATTAATTTCTTCTTTCGGTAAAAACACACACAGAGAGCCACCAGACTGTTTCATCTGGCTTAGCTCCTGATTTGATTGTTTTCTAATGTTTGTTTGAATAAAATGTGGGTTCAAGATGCTGCATCTGCTTGCTGCTGTTTTGTAGAAAGTGATTAATAATGAAAATGGAGAGTATTTAAAAAACATCAGTCCATGGCTTATACAAT
>JBBPBX010020697.1:0-39699 GCA_038048925.1 Garcialebias charrua | reverse complement strand
GTGGTTGTGGCAGCTGTTGTTGTGTTCGTGGCAGCTGTTGTTGTTGTGGCAGCTGTTGTTGTGTTTGTGGCAGCTGTTGTTGTTGTTGTTGTGGCAACTGTTGTTGTGTTCGTGGCAGCTGTTGTTCTTGGAGCAGTTGAGATTGGAGCAGTTGTTGTTGTTGGGGCAGTTGTGTTTGTGTTTGAAGCAGTTGTGTTTGAGTTTGGAACATCTGTAGTACTCGTTTGAGCTATCACTGTTGTTGAAGTCAAACCTGTGTAATTTGTACAACATATCATTATTTTGTGTTTTATTTTATCACCTTTTCTTACTTATTATTAACCATTTTAATTATGTACTCACCGGTTATTATTAGTAGTAGCTTTAGTATTTTTTCAGTCCCCATTCTTTAGTAAAGTTGATCCTGTACAATATTAACAAATGTTGCAAATGTTAATACATGATATTTTGTTTTTTTGTATAATTTTTAAAGTATCACATCTTCTAGATTTGACTGTAATGAATGTCAACAGACATCAAATTTTATTTTATAGCCTCAATTTTACATAGACTTTGATAATTTTACCATTATGACAATTTAATGCATTCTTGTTCAGCACTATTCAACTTAACTGCTCAGGGGGTCACAATTACTGAAAGCCAGCAGCTCAGGGGCCAGACATCCAGTAATGAAAGTCATTATGTAAATAATCCAAATATTACAATGATCTGTTACCTGTTTTTTCTCCTTTTTTTTCAACTTAAAAAAAAGATGGCCTCCCTTCTCCCCTTACAGCTATCCTCTCCTAGCCTGGCCCTCGCCCTCCTACGCAGCTCCGCTCAATTCTCATTTTCCTTCACTGCTCAGTCTGGGACTTCTCCCATCCACAAGGATTTCTCCGGTAGATTTTTGACCGGACCAATCAGAGAACAGAAGGAGCGGAGCTTTTGGCCCCTAACCCACGCCCCCACCTGTCCTGTCCCAGCGCGCAGCCAGCGAGCACCCGCATGTTCTTATTCAAAGCGATGCAGGACTGTTTTATATCTGACACAAATGTATTAATTTCCCCTTCTTAATCCCTTATCTGGAGTTTTCTGGAGTTTTTTTTGTAAAAAGTCAAGTAATCGCTCCCTCCTCCCTCCTCCTCTCCCTCCGTTGAGTGAAATGAACGAGGAAGAGCCTCAGGTTGTCACGAGAGAATTAAACTTGGGTTTTACGTTGCTGCCCGAGTCCCTGCATATTTTCTGGCCTTATGGTGAGCTGGACCAGAGCTACATGGTTTTATTTTTTAAGACGTTTTATTTCCATAAACACAGAATATCCAGTGGTAGCGAGACGACATGCAGCAGGGAGTGGAGCAGATCTCAAGTTCACGAGAGCAGAGGAAGCAGACCATATATGGCTCTGAGGGGGAGGGAGCAGAATGCTTTTCCTGTTCAAAAATGTTCTAAGATCCAATGGTCTTGTTCCTCAGCAGAGGCCACGCCTCCAGCAAGAATCGGTTTTCTATTCAGAGATCCCAGACCCTTGTCCGAAGCGAAGTGAAGGACAGGGTCTGGTTTTAACCAGGCTAATCCTCTCCACACCATTATTGTGAAATATTTATTCTAGTAATTATCTAGTGGAGTTTTTTTTTTAAATAATAGGATAGAAAGAAAGGAAAGAAAGAAAGTAAGACTACACAATATACTGTAAAAAAATATACACAAAGAGAGCACAAGGCCAAACACCCGACCGCTGTCTGTAAACCTGCAAAGAACATAACCGAACACAACCACAAAATACATATGTATAAAGAACTTAGAATATTCAAGACTGTGCAGTAAACTTCTATAAATATATATACCCATACCTACCCATATATACATACATACATATATACACTTGCATACATTCAAACACATATCTACATACAATACCTGCATGTGCATCCCTGCACCTATTTGTGTGTGGTTGAGAGCATGCATATAAGGCTTCTCTAATAGAACATTTAATAGTGATTGTGAAGCAGTAGAGACCCGATCCCTAATACCCGAGGGCCGAGGCAGACAAAGTGGGGACCAGAGCCCAAGACCCCAAGAGGGAGCCTGAGCGCAGAGCCCCCAGGGCCATCCACACAGGACGAACCACTCACCCACCCCGATAGGACCATAGAGGAGAACCGGAAAAGCCCCACCAGCGACCACATGCAGTGACACCCCGGGGCCAATAGCACCAAACTCACAGGCCCCCGCTGGAACCCCCTGCCCCGAGGCAGATCCAGGCCTGAGCGAAGAGGCCCGGTCCCCGAGGACCCCACCCCCACAGGCCAGGGCCCAAAGGACCAGAGGATCCGAGCCCCACCAGGCAGTCACCAGGCCGAGCAACACAAGCACCCCCAGCTGTATCCAAGAGGGGGCCGTCTAAGTCCCAGCCTGACAATTACCGGTACCCAGTCATACACAGACACAATCGCACAATCCCACCCTCATCCTCACACTCACTCATAGACATATAATCACGACACATTCCATTCATGCTCCCGATATGCACTCTATACCCCCCAGGTTCAATGATCTGTTACCTTTTAAATGTATTTATTTTGTTACATTGAATCATAAATGCAATAAACAGAACCCAATCCAATCCCAAAACCCAATCTCACAGGCTTGCAGTTGAATAGCCCTGTTCTAGTTTATATTATATCATATACATACAGACATTCTTGAAGTTTTAAACAAAAACTTTTAGGTGCAGTCTTTCTTGTGCAATCATGATTTTATCAAATTAAAAGTTTAAGTTAAGTTTTATGTTAATTACTGAATGTGGATAGATAACTCTGCAATTGTAGAGAAATGCTCTTACAAAACTGACGTAGAATCTCCAAACAGTAACAGAATCACACCTGAGTAGTTACCATTGAGTGCTCACTTTGAAACAAGAATGCATTGACTCATCAAATGTTTTCCCTTTTTTGCCATTAACAAAATTTCAAGGTTCATAAAAAAAAATCATAATTATATAAAAATATAAAACTGTCAAAACGTATCTATTATTGCATGGTGCGATGAATTAACAAAAATCAATTATAATAAATATGTAAACATTAACAAACTAAAAACTGTAATTTACTATTTAAAGAAATGCATAACCTTCTGCACATTTGAACTATATACTGTATTCATAAATGTACTTACACAAACCAGGAGCAAAATTTGAATGTTCCTTGAAGTGTCTCTCTTTCTGGATTATTGAGCATGCATCAGGTTGTCTCTCTTTCTGCTCTTTAAAATCTCTTTACTGTACGTACTCGTTGACGCCTTATAGGCTGCCTATTACTAGTCTGACGTAGTTAAAAAAAAAATATCTGGAAGAGTTGGAAATTAATGACACAGGAACAAAAATTCCCTGTGCAACCACAATTTTGAAGGTACAACTCCTGCTGGCACAGTGACAGTCAATGACTTGTACCGGTTTTTGTTCTTTCATCTCTCATAAACAAGTCAGAGATAACGATCCTTTCTTTGTCTCTTATGAACAAAGGTATGGCACTGTATAATTCTTAACATTCAATTACGTAATTGCTTCAGTGTATACAGCACACAAGAAAACACAATTCCAAAAATGTTTTGTCTCGACTTTTGTGTGTTTTTTGTTCTATTGTACATTAGAGATTTTGTGGCTGGAGGGTATTCCAAAATGCTTTCAAACTTATTATAAAAAACTGTAACTATAGTGGCACATCGATTGTTGTTTGTGAAGAGATCAGTATTTAAACTTGTAAATTCACGTTCAGACTATGTGAAAGTCTTCCTTACTGTCATCGTATCAGTGTTGCCAGGTAGGTTTTGTTTTCTAAGTGTCTTAAGATATGCAGGAAAGCAAGAGCAAAACTGCCTGACACTCCTGTCAGTTGAGAGCTTTAAATAATCTAAATTTAGCACAGATGCTGTCTGGGGTTTGGATTCCCAAACACTCAGACATTTTTTTTTTCTATTTCGGCTCCAGGTTGGCACTAATACAAAATAAGCATAAAATGGACTAAACCAAAAATCTGGCAAAATAGCACATGATAAGTAAAATGTATGTATCCTTTATCTAACCAGGAAAAATAACTCATTGAGATTAAAAACCTCTTTTCCAAGTGTGACCTGGCAAAGACAGCAGCATAAAGCATACAACAAATCCAAAATACTAAACCAAATACACAATATACATATCCAGGAGAAATCATAATTACACATTAGGGCAGTTACATGAGCCAAGTGATCTGATCTCTCGTTCCTTTAGAATTTATTTAAATTGTCCCAGCGTAACAAGAGATGATGACTTTAAGTCCTTCTGCAGAATATTCCAAGTGACAGGGGCAAAATATTTAAAAGCCTTTTTACCCTGTTCAGTTCTGACCTTTGAGACCTGCATCAAAATGATGTCCTGAGAGTACAGACTATAATGGTTAAAAGTTCTAGATAAAAGTGAACATAAATATGTAGGAATATGCCCAAGGATGCATTTATAGATAAAAACCAGCAAGTGAGAACGTCTGTGGTGAGTCAAAGAGGGATATTTTGCTTTAGCATACAAAGTGCAGTGATGTGTTCGACAGCCACAGTCAGTCATAAAACGCTGGGCACAGTGATATACAGCATCCAATTTTTTCAAAAGGGCTGAAGAGTTCATAAATAGTAGATCTCCATAATCTATCAGGGGCAGAATTGTTAAAACAATCCCTGACTTGGTGTGAAAAACACTTTTTGTTTCTAAAAAAAAAAAAAGGAAAAAAAGAAACCCAATTTAAGTTTTAGTTCAGAAACCAGTTTGTCAATATGAGATTTAAATGATAGATTCTCATCAATCAGAATACCTAAATCTTTGTAGCACTTGACTACTTCAATGTCAGCCCCTTGAAGAGCTAACAAGCTGGGGAGGATATGTGGAAGCTGCTTACCATTTGAAAATAGCATAACCTTTGATTTTTCTGCATTCAAAACCAGCTTAAGCCCAGACAGACGAGACTGAACAGTATCAAACGCAGATTGCAGCCGTTTAAATGATTGTGAAACTGAAGATGATGAACAATAAATAACTGTGTCATTAGCATAAAGATGAGCTTTAGTATCAGGCAAGTTATCACACGGATTGTTTACATAAATTGTGAACAACAAAGGACCCAGTAAGGAGCCTTGAGGCACCCCCTTTGAAATAGGAAAGAGGGAGGGACAAGACCCAGCCGCTATCAGATAAGCATTTGGAGAACCAGTTAACAGCCTGAACAGATAACCGACTTTTGTAGGGTCGATTCATCAGGATGACATGATCTACAGTGTCAAAAGCTTTGGAAAGGTCAACAAAAAGAATTGCACAATATTTTCAGCCATCAAGGGCATCTATACTGTCATTTATGAGTGCACACCTATTTCTCCAGCTCCCCGAGCGCTTTCGGGCTGCTCACTGCACCACCTGGTAGGTGGTTGGGTTAAATGCAGAGACGAATTTCGTCTGTGTATGGGAACATACGCAGATGACAGAAATAGACATTATTATTATTATTATTATTTACCACTTTAAGAGCAGCAGTTGTTGTACTGTAATTTTTTTTTTTTTTTTTAAAAACCTGATTGGTGTTGTGAGAGTAGGCCTGTTGAATCTAAAAATGTTTTCAGCTGTTTTGCTATCAATCTTTCCAGAACTTTGGAAAGTACACACAATTTAGAGATTGGTCTGTAGTTGTTGACTACAGATGGATTGCCACCTTTTAACAAGGGAAGAACATAGGCAGATTTCCATATCCAGGGAATCTTATTTTCAGCAAGAGTTAAGTTAAAGATGTAACATAGAGGTTCTGCTATAAAGTCTGCAGCCGCCCTCAAAAAAAGGAGTCAATGAAGGGAGGCCAGAACTGGAGTAATCCGCTCTCTTTTGCCTGTACCAGTTAAAAATCGAGCTGCAGCATTTTGAACCAGTTGTAAACGTGTTATAGAGGTCTGTCTGATGCCAAAAGGAAGTGCATTGCAGTACCGGTAATCAAGCCTGGATAATATGAAACCATGTATTACTGTCTCAAGGTTACTTTTGGACAGTGGGCTTCAATTTAGACAGTCGCCTCAACTGGAAGAAAAAAAAAGATTCAACAATTGTGTTTACATGACTGTTTAGATTCATTGGGGGGGTTCATTTTCACTCCCAGATTAGTGATAACCTATTTCTCTAACAGCGCTAGAGAGGAACGGTCAATACAGTACAGTGGTCTGTGATCTTGCCATTAGGTGGAAACAACATGAGTTATGTTTTCTCCTCGTTAAAATTCAAGAAATCTAAAGCCATCCAGTCCCTGACGTCAAGGTCACAATGTCAAATGTCGAAATGCTTACACAGTAAATTAACAAAAGCCCATGAACGCACATTGTACGTGTTAGCTGTTAGACTCTACAACCATTGCTCCCAACAAACTCAATAAGGATTAAATACATGCCGACCTCTGCTAAAACACACACTCTGCCTATACTACTGTACTGTGAATAGTCTGCCATTCTCAATATTCCAACACGTACTGAACATTATTATTGATATTGTTTATCTTATTTTTTTATACATTGTTTTTTACATTTAGGAACTTTTGTGTGAATCTTTTTATCTGTTGCTGCTGTTGCTGCTTTTACGCTTGAATTTCCCATCCGTGGGACAGTAAAGGCTGTTTCTATTCTATTCTATTTAAAGTATGGCTTTCAAAACCATATACTGTACAGTATTCAAATAGACTGATTAACAAATAAAAAGAAAAGGTCAAATGTTTTATTTCAAACATGCTTTAATTATTAGCAGGACACATTTAATTTACAGTATTAAGGTCATGGTAGGCATAAAATATGAAGTTGTAAGAGTCTATTCCCTCAGTTTATGAATTATTTTACATAGATCCAAAATCTGTTCTCTGTTTGGATCATTTGAGCACAAGCATTTGGTAACATCAACCAAGAGTATGACTCGAGAGCATTTGACAACATTGATTTACTGAGCTAATTACTGCACCTTTGTTAGGCATAAACAAGTACCATTGGGACTGAGAAGTTGGCCTCGGGAGTTGTCGCACCTTAAAATGTGACAAGAGTTTATTGAGTTTGAATGCAAGCATTTAATTGTTGCTTATGCTTATAAACATTAAAAAGTTAGACATAATCTTTTCATTCAATCTTTATCTATACAGTACAAGTTGGTCTCAATGAGTCACGAGGACTCATTTTCAAGAGAGCTGTTTTAAACAAACAAACACAAAGGAGGTACAGACAACAATAAACCGTCATGAAAAGCATATACAATGAAAAGTAAATAAAAGTAATAATATAAAATGAAATCAAAACAAGCTCCATTATGAAACAGGGTAAAATAATAAAAACAGGAACGTGTCTGCATTGATTTTTGCATTGACCTTAACAGTTGTTTAAAATCCCTTAGAGAGGTCCAAGTCAGCAACTTCATATCTTTTTGCAAGATAATCCAGGAAACAGGAGCGGAGTAGGAGAAGTCTCTTTTACCGAATTTGGTCCGCAATGAGGGAAGGGAATGTAGGAGGAGATGTATGAAGGCAGCAGACCAAGAAGTGATTTAAAGATGAAAATGTACCAGTGAGAGAGTCTGTGGAAAGTTAATGATGTCCAGTTAACCAGTGAAAACAGGGTGCAATGATGGGTACGGTAGTTACTACCAGTTAGGAATCTTAGCACACCATGATAGACAGCGTCCAACATCTCTGCAGGGTGCTTGTAGGGGCGTTCATGTAGATCAGGGGTGTTCAGACTTTTTCAGCATGCGAGCTATTTTTGAAATGATCAAGTCAAAGTGATCTACCTACTACAGTATAAGGCCCCGTTTACACAAAAACAACCTGTGGAAACATTAGTGATTGTAGATAGATAGATAGATATAGATTTATTTGTCCCCTTAGGGAAATTAATTTGCAACATTTGTCAGCAGGCATTGACATAAAGGACATACTTATACATACATACATGACATCATCATCCATCATTACAGCAAAGGTGTTTCAGCTCAGTAATTCATGATACCTTAGTATTATTTAATGATTTAATTGCTTGTGGTATGAAAGAAAATTTTGTTCTGTTTCTTGAGAATAAAGGAAGGCCATACCTTCGCCCTGAAGGAAGCAACTCAAATGAAGATCTTAGGGGATGTGTGTCGTCTGCTATAATCTTGTTTGCCTTCCTCATAACTCTGTCCATGTATATCTTTTCCATACTTGGCAGAGTGGTCCCTAACAGTTTGCTGGCTGTAGTTACTATACTTCTCAAGGATTTCTTCTGAGCCTCTGTAGCATTGCCAAACCAACAGATGTTACAAAACGTTAAAATACCTTCAATAAAAGCAGAATAAAACATTAAAAGCATTGAGTTATTGACTCTAAAAGTACCCAGTTTCTTTAAAAAATACATCCTCTGCTGAGCCTTAGTGCAAATAAGGTCAGCCCATGAGTCCCACTTTAAGTGACAGTCCAGAACCACGCCCAGGTACTTGTAGCACGAGACAGTTTCAATCTTCTCTCCATTGATGGTTGTTGGAGAGAATGACTGAAGCTTCCTGAAGTCAATAGTCATTTCTTTTGTTTTGTTTGTGTTCAGAACCAGTTTTGATTGTTTGCACCAATTAATGAAGAAGTCCAGAACTGGTCCGTGCTCTTCTTCCTTGTCGTTTAAAAGGCTTACCAGGGCAGTGTCATCAGCATATTTAATTAAATGTCTATTTGGGAAAGTACTTCTGCAGGAGTTTGTGTACAGAATAAATAACAGTGAGGATAAAACACACCCTTGGGGAGAGCCAGTGCTGGTGGTTGTTTTGTCAGAGAGTGTTGAACCCACTCTGACCTGCTGGACCCTACCTGTTAAAAAGTCTGTAATCCATAAAACCAAGTTCTGTGAGATTAAAAACTCTTTTGTTAAGATTTCTGTTAAAATCTTTGGCTGAATAGTATTAAAAGCTGATGAAAAATCCACAAATAAAATTTTTACATGTGCTTTTGGTCTTTCAAGGTGGGAATAGAGTAAATGCAGCATGGTCAGAACAGCATCATCCACCCCTCTAGAGGGCTGATATGCAAACTGTAGTGGGTCTAGAAGATGCTGTGTTTGACAGAGAAGGACTTTTTTAATTATACGCTCAAAGCTCTTCATCACCAGAGATGTCAGTGCAATGGGACGGAAATCATTCAACTCTGATGGCCTTTGAACTTTAGGCACCGGCACAATTATGGATGTTTTCCATAATAAAGGAACTGTATGATGTCCCAAAGAGTTATTAAAAATATCTGTAAAAACTGGTGCTAGTTGTGAGGCACAGTTTTTAAGAACCTTGCCAGAGATGTTGTCAGGTCCAGGGCTTTTTTGAGGATTACAGATTCTAAACATATGTTCAACCTCTGACACTTTTATGGTAAATGGAGGCATTGAGGGCACATCCTGCTCGCTCCTCTTATGAGCGGTGTCTTTGCAGCTTTCTTCAAACCTGCAGAAGAAATTATTAAGCTGATTTGGCAGCTCTGCTCCACTAATTTCAGGCAAATATTGATTTGATGATGTCCCCTTACCTTTGTGTGGAATGTTAGTCATAGTCTTTACTCCCTGCCATGCCTGTCTACAGTTTCCAGATGCCAGAGAGGCCTCTATTTTCTCTTTGTATTTGTGTTTATCAAGTTGTATCTGCCTTTTTATTTGTCTTTGCAGGGCCCTTCGAGCTGTTTCATCCAGATTATTATAGGCGTTTCTCCTCTTAACCAGGAGCTCTTTTAGTATATTTGATATCCAGGGCTTATCGTTTGTTCAATGTTTATTGGGGGTAATAAAAAAAATAAGCTAGCTTACATGAAAAATGCTGTAGTTTTCATGTCAGTTGGGTTGCCAGATAAGAAATTATGAACTATAGTACAGCACTGTGGCTTTAAAATTATAGTATTTTGACCAAAACTGTTGTGTTTGCTGAGTAAAGATGTTCTAAGATTCAATTCAATTCAGTTTATTTATATAGCGTCAATTCACAAAAGAAGTAATCTCAGGGCACTGAACAGACAATTATTTTTTAATGTCATGCTGCGATCTACCAGTACTACCTCAGAGATCTACCAGTAGATTGCGATCTACGTAATGAGCACCCCTGAGTTTAGATAATGTCACCGTAATCAATGGAGGGAAGGAAAGTCACAGTTACTGGAGTAATCTGCTCCCTTTTGCCTGTATCAGTTGAAAATCGAGCTGCAGCATTTTGAACCAGTGTTTTGAACCAGCATTCAGAGTCAAACAAGATCTATTTCTGAAAAAGAAAGCCAAGTTTAATTTCAACTTCTTTACCAAGTTTTCTACATGTGGCTCAAAAGAGAGTTGTGCATCGACCAAGATGTCCAGCTGTTTGTAAGCATCGACAAACTCAACAGGCGCACCATTCGAAGATATGATAGAAGGAAGGACTGCTGGTATCGACTTCCTGTTTGAAAACATCCCTTTGGTTTTGTCAGCATTTAGCACCAGTTTGAGACGGAACAAGTCTGACTTACTTTAGACTTAGATTCTCCCGCGCTCGAGAGCGCGTTGGGTGACAAGCTGTTTCCAATTATCTCTATCCTTGGAGATAGAGATCAAGTCTGACTGGATGATGTCAAATGCAGACTGTAAATCGTTGGCATAGAAATGTGAGAATGCATTAGGAATGATCCGACTGATTATTTATGTAGATTGCAAACAGGGTGGTTCCTAAGACTGAGCCTTACAGATGATTGTATTGACAGATTCAAGAAATTCTTAACAAACCAACAAATCTGTTAAACTAAAAACATCACCTCCTGTCTGCATCCTTCCATCCATCCATTATCTTTACCTGATTCTTTCTTTCTAGGTCGCGGGGGTCACTGGTGCCCATATCCAGGTCTCCAGTCCATCGCAGGGTGACATAAAGACAAACAACCATTCACACTCTTCCTATAGGGACAATTTAGTTACCATTTAGCCTAACTAACAAAAGGTAGAACACACACCTCAGCTTTCTTTCATTCCAGATGTTTAGAAATAATCAGTAAAGCAGTGTGAGGGTTAATTTCTCTAAGATTTTAGTCTTGCAGGCTTTTTAACAAACTGTTGAAACAATGTTAAAGGGAGAAAATTCATACATATACATGTGATTTTGAAAAAAAAATCAGTCACTTCCATTATTGCCTATTACAGCCAAATTTTTCAGTTATGATTTAGAATAAGTGAATTATCTTTAGCAATGGAATACATGCCAGGATATATTTAGGGAGCATTAGTGACGTAAACCACAAATATGCAGGAAGAAACTTGATGAGAACTACGCAAAGAGCACTTTGCTTTCGCACACTTGTTGAAGAATTTTCATGATGTTTAACAGTCTGTTGCACCCAAACAAAAGTAAAATCAAGAAGCTAAACCGTGATCTAAATTCTATTTTGAGAAACCTCAAAATAGAAGAAACAACGCAAACATCCCGTCACAACTCAGCCTATTTATTTGAAAGGAAACAAAGTCTGGAATACCAAAGTTCATGCTCATTAAAAAAACATATTCCTGACAATGCAGTTTTGCTGCAACTGAAACTGAAAGAATTTGTGTAGTAAAGCTCATTTAAGAAATAATAAGCCAAGTTTTAAATGCAAGAGTAATTTAATTATTCTGCATAAATCAAGTCCATATTAGCCTGGTTAAAACCAGACCCTGTCCTTCACTTCGCTTCAGACAAGGGTCTGGGACCTCTCCATTGAAAAACGATTCTTGCTGGAGGCGTGGCCTCTGCTGATGGCTGCTCCCCCGTGGTCTGCTGAACTTGACTTCAGCTCCGCCTCCTGCTGAATTTTCTCTCGCTCCGTTGCATATTGTGTTTATATGTTAATAAAACGTCCTAATAAAATAAAATAAAACCATGGATCGCTGGTCCAACACACCAGAAGACCAGGAAATCTGATGGGACTCGGGCAGCAACTTAAAACCTGACTTTAATTCTCTCGTGACAACCTGAGGCATTTCCTTGTTCAGCGGAGGGAGAGGAGGAGGAGGAGGAGGGAGGAGGGAGCGAACACTTGACTTTTGGGAAAAAAACAAAAGAAAACTCCAGATAAGGGATTAAGAAGGGGAAATTAATAAATTTGTGTCACATATCAAACAGTCCTGCATCGCTTTGCATCGCTTTGAATGAGAACATGCGGCTGCGCGCTGGGACAGGTGGGGGCATTTCCTTATCAGCGGAGGGAGAGAAGGAGGAGGAGGAGGGAGCGAACACTTGACTTTTGGCCAAAAAAACAAAAGAAAACTCCAGATAAGGGATTAAGAAGGGGAAATTAATACATTTGTGTCATTTATACAACAGTCCTGCATCGCTTTGAATGAGAACATGCGGCTGCGAGCTGGCTGCGCTGGGACAGGTGGGGGCGTGGGTTAGGGGCCAAAAACTCCGCCCCTTCTGTTCTCTGATTGGTCCGGTCAAAAATCTACCGGAGAAATCCTTGTCTATGAGAGAAGTCCCAGACTGTGCAGTGAAGGGAAATGAGAATTGAGCGGAGCTGTGCAGGAAGGCGAGGGCCAGGCTAAGTCCATATATGACCGACATGCTGTAAAAAATAAACTGCTATCTAGTCCTCAGCTCACAAATTACTTTACCAAAACCAGTATTCAGTTGGCTATAATTCATTTTAAGCTGCATGGTGACTAATTTAAAATTAAAAAAAGATGACTAAAAGAGAATAAAATAAAACACATTCAGCATCAAGATTTATAAAACAAACGTAGAATAAATTTGACAAATGAATGGGTGTTGACACTGCTCATTATCTCAATTATTTATGATTGAGTCATTTGTTAAACACGAAACAACATCAGGCTGAGAAGTTGCTTTTAGGTATCACCACGCCCTTTAGGACAAGCTGTTGATGTAGTAAGCAACACAATGCAAAAAAACTATGACTGGAAGGACGTGTGACTTCAACAAAACACTTGTGTTCAGGTGCCCACACTGCTACACAAAGGGCTAATGGATTAGCTAATTGAATTTTTTAATCCAGATTTGACAGAAATATCAATACAGTAGCTTTGGGCAGCGCAGTGGCACCGTTGGCAGAGCTGTTGCCTCTCAGCGAGAAGGTCGCTGGATCGAATCCCGGCCAGAGATCCTTCTGGGTGGAGTTTGCATGTTCTCTCCGTGCATGCGTGAGTTTTCTCCAGGTACTCTGGTTTCCGCACAGAAACATGCATGTTAGTCTGATTGGTAACTCTAAATTGTCCCTGGTGTGAGTGAGAGAGGGAATGGTTGTTTGTCTCTTTGTGTCCCTGTGATGGACTGGAGCCCTCTCCAGAGTGTCCCCCGCCTTTCGCACAGTGATGGCTGGATATGGGCACCAGTGACCCCTGCGATCCAAAAAGGACGAAGCGGACAACGATAATGGGTGGATGGATGGATCAAGTAGCTTTAATTAAGGAACCAAACGTGGTTCTCTTTATGTTAAAGCATTTAATTATTACTTTTACAAATTTATGGAGGTTGTGAGCTGGTTACATTTGAGTTTGGAGAAATTAAAGCAAAAGCTGTGGTCAAAATCATCGTTGGATAATCAACAAGGGGTCTCAACAGCACTCCTGGGGATGTGTTCGAAAAATGTCATGGTGTTTCGGGATACAGGGAAATAAGGTAGATCACGTTACAGCTGTGTTGGGTTGTGCAAGTTTAGGTGATGATGCGTGTGAAAATGAGCCTATTGTTGATTTACTTTGAGAAGAAACTCCTGAGAACGTTGATGATTTAGTTTCAATATTTCTTGTCTTGTAGATTTGAGGTGAAGTACTGTCTGAATGTAATTGTATTGTTGCTGAGTTCAAAGATAAAATACTTTTTCAATGTTCTATTGTGGGCAGAGGTGCGTGTTTGTGTACTTGGTAATGGAAATGTATCATTTGGCATTTTGTGAGGGTAGGGAGGGATATACAGTATACCATACCATACCATACCATTTTATTTATAAAGCACTTTAAACAGGAACAAGTCCACACCAAAGTGCTGGACAAACAAACACGCAACAGGTAACACAGACAATGAAGTACAACACGAAAAACATAAAAACATTGCAGATCATAAATAAAACGATCCAATACAAATCAGCTGGCATTGAAAGCAATGGAGTAGTAGTGAGTTTTTAACCGGGATTTGAAAACCGAGAGGGAGGCCCCAGTATATATAATATATATATGGAAGTAGCCAAAGATCTTGATGTGGTAGAAGATGCAAGGCACCATGATCAGCTAAGTTCCCTTTCAGTGCGGTCTCTCGGTGCAACATACTTGCTATGGGAATTGCGCCCCCGCGCGATTATCTGAAGGAATACATTCACGCCTTTTACAGCAGGGGGCGTCACTCCGCGCCAGAGGTACCACCCTTTAGGTACTTAGGCGACTGACGCCCCTCCATCTTCCTCTTTTTGCCCTTCACCTCGCAAAAACCTGAACTACCTCTCTTCGTGGGACTTCTCTGCTGCTCCATCGCTCAACTTGAGGTGAGCTCGCTCCCTGCACAGAGCGCACAGAGAATTTTTCCCTGCGTACTGCTGGACTAGTGAAAGCTAGCCCAGCACATTTCTATAACCTCGAAGTTTTCTTCTCTCCTCTCTCCACAGGTTGCTTCGCTCAACGGCGTTATAACTGTGCCACAACCGCTACCTCGGCTAACACAGAGCTTAGCGAGCTAGCCAGCGAAAGCGACACGACAGAGGAGACACTCGAACAAAGAAGAAAAAGGATTCTGGAAGGTCTCGCTCGCCTTATCTCGGACATGCCTCCGGAGAAGGGAAAGCGAAAGACAAAACTTCAAAGGAAAGCCAGCGGGACGGCGAGCCCAACCTCGCGCGTCTGTCCCAGTGGCTGTGGATTTTCCCTCGCAGCGACGGACACCCATGAGGCCTGTCCAGTCTGCCTGGGTATATTTCATGCAAGACAAGCTCTGGACGCGCCCGACTCTTGCCCACACTGCAGCCAGATGCTGGACGCGGTGCTACGGCAGCGCGTGGACCTCATGGCTAAGGCCATGGGAAGCTCAGCTGGTCCACAGGACCCAGACACCACGGAGACCCTCACTGTGCACCATGAACGCGTCAGCGATGATGCAGGCTTACCTCGCAGAAAAACTCCAACAACTGCAGGAAACCTCGGATAAGCAAGCTGCTGCCGAATTACTGGACGAAGCCCGTAGAGCTACAGACTTTGTCCTCCGTATGATGGGGACAGCTGCTGTGGCTCAGGGCAGAGGTATGGCAGAAGTGGTCATCGCGCTCCGCCACCTGTGGATGACGTTGACGGATTTACCGGATGGACAAAAGGTGCCTTTTCTCCACCACTCGATAGAAGCGGAGGGACTTTTTGGCCAGACTTTGGAGCGAATCCAAACCAAGCTGGACCAAAGGCGCAGGCAGGCTGAAGCTCTCAGAGTGGGCATCCCTCGTCGGAGTTTCGCCCCCCCAGAGAGTCCCTGGAAGCAGACCTGCACAGCCGCGGCACCGCTCGACGCGTGCGCCACCGCAGAAGCGGACAGCATACGAGGAGGAGCCTCGGCAGAACCCCCGCCAAACCAACCTCGCTCCGAGCACGCATGGACTAAAAATAGGTTTGTCCCACGCCAAGCGAGCAGGCATAGGGCCTCCTCGGCGAACCGGGACACTCGTCAAAAACGTGCCTGATGACCCGGGCTCACGTTTACATTTCAGACGACCTCCCGCCCACGCGGTAACGGGAGCGTTCGCATCTTGTTCAGACTTTATTTGTAGCAATGTACAAATGGCTGATAACTCTGTTGCATGCACAAACCATGTTCTCCCTGCTGTGAGTGACATCAAATCATGTATGTCGTTGCACGTAAGCACGAATAAAACTCATAAAACAGCACATCCCTGTTTTATTGAAAAAAAAACACCAACACAAATAACGTCAACAGTACGGGCCTCTGGCCTGTCGGCCGTCATAAAGGGGGGGGCACATCCCCCTCCCTCATGGCTCATGGGGTGCCAGCCTATTCAATAAGCCCCAGCAGGGTGCCTTTGAACCTGTCTCCAGAAGACAGACCCAGAGGCGTCTGCGAACAGACCCTACACCTCTCGCTAAGACAGGTGGGAAAGGGCACGTGTCCCAGCCCCACTCCATTAGGAGCAAGGGGCCGGCTAATACACTAGCCAGATGACCACGTGACATGTTCACACCACAGGAGAGCACGTCGGACGCCCCAAAGCAGACACATTTTTCACACCCTCTAAGAAGCGGCTTTGATCACGCTACTGTGCGTGTAAAAGGATCAGAGTTGAACAAGAACTTTCCTCCTGATTTTGAAGGGAAACTGGGCTCCTTATCAACAAATTATCTTTAGTCTGCCGGCCACAAAGGATCATCCCCACGTTCCCACATTGCTGTTGCTCCTTTATTATTCATAAAGGACACACAAGGCTCGAGCAATGGGAGTGTAGCACGTGATTTTCCTCACAAAGCTGCATCAACCTTGTCCCCACACAGTATCCCACCTGGGGGGACAACAATTGGAATCAGGAGGTCTGCTCGTTTACAGAAGCAGCAACCCCTCAACCCAACAGAAAATCCTGTTTTGGAGGGAAACAGTAGCTTTCCTGTCCCAACTAATTCTAAAAAAATCAATAGACTCCCTCTGTCTTCGAGGAGACTCAATCAGGGAAGTCTGTTAACACATCAACGTGGAGGCCCGCTCCCCAACCTGGTGGACCCTCAAAGTCTCACACAGGAAGTCACAGCCCAGCTGTTTAGGCCAGGATCTGGAATTAATTCCAGCCTGTTAGCTGAAAAAGACAGACTGATGGCGTCGGGTTTGCCTGAGAACGTGGTGACAACTATACAAAATGCCCGTGCCGGGTCAACACAATCCCTATACGCACAAAAGTGGCGTATCTTCGAAGCCTGGTGCTCAGAAAGAAATATCATTTCTTATGCTTGCGACTTGGCTCAACTTTTAACTTTCCTTCAGGATCTACTGGAAAATGGTTGTTCTTATTCAACGATTAAAGTGTTCCTTGTAGCTATCTCTGCCTGTCACGAGGGTTGGGGACACAGGACTCCTGGAGCACACCCAATCATAATGAGATATATGAAAGGTGTGTTTCGAACCAAGCCACCCAGCAGGACCTTAACCCCTGGTTGGGAGCTTGGTCTTGTCTTGGGGGCTCTTTGCGACCCACCATTCGAGCCTCTCAGCAAGATTAAGATAGATCTTCTATCTTACAAAACTGCTCTTCTCCTGGCTCTTTGCTCGACGAAACGCGTGGGTGACCTCCATGCATTGTCTGAACACCCAATGTGTACCAGATTCGCCCCTGACGGGTCAAATGTCACACTAAGGCCTAATCCCGTATATACTATACCCTGAACCATAGGAGTCTGGACTTTGATCTCTCCTCCTTTCCACCTGCCCCTGTCCTCACTCAGGAACAGGAAAGGCTACAGGCTCTCTGCCCAGTGAGGGCTTTACGCACCTACATGCAGAGAACAGCCGAATGGAGGAAAACAACCCAACTGTTCGTCTGCTTTGCCGCACCTGCTACAGGAAAGGCCCTATCAAGACAGCGCCTCTCACATTGGGTGACGGAGGCCATTAAGAGGGCATACGGTAGCAAAGGTCAACAAGTGCCCCCTGGAGTCCATGCTCACTCAACCAGGGGCTTGGCCACTTCCTGGTCATTGTTCAAGGGCGTGTCAGTTGCAGACATTTGTGCTGCTGCGAACTGG
Organism: Garcialebias charrua; assembly: GCA_038048925.1. Lineage (NCBI taxonomy): Eukaryota > Metazoa > Chordata > Actinopteri > Cyprinodontiformes > Rivulidae > Garcialebias > Garcialebias charrua. Next base: position 21,954 of record JBBPBX010020697.1, on the reverse strand, counting down.
AGCTCTTTAAACACTTTTGCAAAGTACTACAGTTTGGATGTTACTGCGTGTGATGTCACTCAGGCTGTTCTTTCTGTTTATGTTTATGTTTATTAAATTTGTTCATTTTTTTACAAAAGAAACACAATACAAGACAATCCCATAAATGATAATGTACAAAATATAAAAAAATGAAAGGTAGCAGAAAGAAGAATAAATCTTATTATATCTGCCCCTTTTTTCAAACAATCAGATTAAACAATAATAATCTTCCACCAACAGTACAAAATGACTTACTCTTTCTAATCAGATTAAACAATAATAATCTTCCACCAACAGTACAAAATTACTTACTCTTTCTAATTTTCTAACTAATACAATACACAATACGTCATTTTATATATTTTTAACACATTCATTTTGATCATTTTCTTAAATGTAAACATTGACTTGGCATTTTTAACTTCATTCTCCAAGCCATTCCATAATCTAATTCCCTGGATTGAGGTAGAACGTCCCTTCAAACTAGTTCTGAATTGTGGTTTTATAAACATCTCTGTTCCCTTAAGGTTATAACAACTTTGTCTTTTAACAAAATGCATTTGGATATTTAAAGGTAATGCATTATTCTGAGCCCTATACATAACTGATAAAATATTATAATCTACCAAATCATGGAACTTCAATAACTTCAGTTGATAAAATAATGTACTAGATGGATGACGGTAATGTTTTCTAGTGATAATTCTTACAGCTCTTTTCTGTAATACAAAAATAGGCTTTGTGATTGTTTTACACGCTTTCCCCCAAACATCAATACAATAGATTAAGTGTGGAACAATGATTGTGTTATACAACAAATACAGAGCTTTATCATTCAATAGGTCTCTGACTTTGTACAGTACTGCAATCGATTTAGCTATTTTTATTCTTACAGAATTTATGTGTTGTTTCCATGTCAGTTTGTCATCAATGATAACACCCAAAAACTTCACCTCACTCACTCTACAAATCTCAACACCTTCAATTTTGAGTGGAACAGCAACAGTTTTCTTTTTATTACTGAATATCATATAATTAGTTTTTTCTAGATTTAATGATAATTTATTTATTTTAAACCAAGTTTGTATTTTTACAAATTCTGTCTTTATCAATTCCAACATTTGTTCTACATCAGAGTCAGAGTCAGAGTCAGAGAGTCTTTATTGTCATTTGCACCGCATGTGGTACATGTGATGAAAACGAGATTATGTACACGGGGTCCCAGTTACATCCAACAACAAATGCAAGAGAAAAACAGTAATAACATCTAGAATTAACTAAGAAAAACATCAACTAGTAATACACTAAGCCTAATATAGTGGAAATAAACAGCAGCACGAACATGAGTTTGTATGAGCAGATGGTCACAGATGAACACAGATGAACACAGCAACAAGAAAACAGATCAGCATCAGCACAATGTGATATTTTGCAGTGTTTATTTTTATTTTATTTTTATTTATTCATGAGTCTAACAGCCTCAGGGTAGAAGCTGTTCCTCAGTCTAGTGGTTCTACATTTGATGCTCCTCAACCTCCGTCCTGAGGGGAGTGGGGCAAAGAGTGAGTGTGCTGGGTGAGTGAGGTCTTTCATGATGCAGGTGGCTCTTTTCCTGCATCTGGAGGTGTAAATGTCTGTGATGGTGGGGAGACTGACTCCAACAGACTTCTGTGCAGCCTTCACCACTCTCTGTAGAGCTTTCCTCTCTTCAACTGTGCAGCCTCCATGCCACACGTTGATGCTGGAGCACAGGACGCTCTCCACTGCACACCTGTAGAACGAGGTGAGAACTACTTCACCTAAACAGAAAAAAGTGGTATCATCAGCAAAAAGTACACATTTAAGGAGTCCTGACACATTTACCAAGTCATTCACATATAAAATAAATAGCTTTGGTCCAAGTACAGAGCCTTGGGGAACTCCACATGTGATATTACAGAGGTCAGATCTTACATCATTTATTTGTACAAATTGTTTCCTATCTTTCAAGTAGCTAGATACCCACTGTAATGCTGGTCCTCTAATACCATATTTGTTCAGTTTTTCAAGGAGAATGGTGTGATCAATAGTATCAAATGCTTTTTTTAAATCAACAAAAATACTGACACAATATTGTTTTTGATCGACAGCAGTAGTTATTTGTTCCATTAATTCCATGAGAGCCATTGATGTAGAGTTTTTTGCTCTGAACCCATACTGACTGTTGCTTAGAATATTTTGTTTATCTATAAATTGATCTAGTCTGTTTACAAATAGTTTTTCAAGAATTTTTGAAAACTGTGGTAACAAGGATATAGGTCTATAATTGTTGAACACACATTTATCACCATTTTTAAAAAGAGGAACTACCTTAGCTACTTTCATATTATCTGGAAATATTCCTGTTGAAAATGATAAATTACATATGTATGTAAACGGCTCAATAACATGGCTCATTATGTCCTTTACAAACATCATATCCATGTCCACCCAGTCTTTTGATCTCTTGTCTGTAAGATTTTTTACTACATTCATTATTTCCTCTTTGTTAGTTCCATTTAGAAGAATACTGTTTACACAACCTGTAATTGAATGGCTCACATTATTATCTACTTTTGGTATTTTAGCTGCAAGGCTTGATCCAACATTCACAAAATATTGATTAAAACCATTTACAATTTCATTTTCATCGTGAACTTCATCTTTGTCTTTTACAAAATATTTTGAAATACCAGTTTTTGTTTTATGATTCTTCAGAACACTATTCATTACTCGCCATGTTGCTTTCATATCACCATTACTTTTATCTAATAATTTACTATAATATTCTTTCTTATGTTTCCTTATAATCCCTACTAATTTATTTTTATACTTTTTATATTTTTCTTCAGCGTTCTGAGTTCGCAATTTCAAGAAACATGAATACAAATAATTCTTTTTTTTACAAGCATTTCTCAACCCTTTTGTCATCCATGGTTGGTCAACGATATTTCTCTTTGTATGATTTGTTTGCACACAATTCTTTTCATACAGAGCTTCCAAGATATTCATAAACTCATCATATGATCTGTTCACATCTTCAACATACACATCATTCCAGTCTTGTTTATCTAGATCCTCTTTCAATTTTTCCAAAACTTTTTTTGATGTGTTTATGATCTTTTTCTTCTTTGTAACTGCTTTTGTGATGCTTTGATCATTTTTATACAGGTAGTCCCCGACTTACGAGCGCTCTTACTTACGAGGTCCCGGACTTACGAGCATGCATCTCATTAAAAAAAATATTTATTTTTATATTTTTTTTTTTTTACTTTTTTTTTTTTTATTTTTTTATAAATGAATACATGTACAGTACTGGACAGTCACCAAGCACTTAGCCTATCCTAACACAGTTTTTAAAGATGAAGGAATAAGTTGAATTGTCTCCCTTTCACATAAAGGGAGCAAGCTCCCTATGGAGCCTGCAGGGAGGAGGGAGACAATTCAACTGACTCCTTCATCTTTAAAAACTGTGTTAGGATAGGCTAAGTGCTTGGTGACTGTACAGTACTGTACATTTATCTATTTATAAATAAAAAACAATAAAAAATAAAAATACTGTATATACTGTATATTTTTAATAAATAGATAAATGTACAGTACTGTACAGTCACCAAGCACTTAGCCTATCCTAACACAGTTTTTAAAGATGAAGGAGTCAGTTGAATTGTCTCCCTCCTCCCTGCAGGCTCCATAGGGAGCTTGCTCCCTTTATGTGAAAGGGAGACAATTCAACTTATTCCTTCATCTTTAAAAACTGTGTTAGGATAGGCTAAGTGCTTGGTGACTGTCCAGTACTGTACATGTATTCATTTATAAAAAAAAAAAAAAAAGTAAAAAAAAAAAATTTTTTTTTTTTTTACTATGTGATCCTACTTACGAATTTTTGACTTACGAGCGCCCCCTAGGGACGGAACTCGCTCGTAAGTCGGGGACTACCTGTAGATTGTTAAAACTGGTAAATGATCACTTAAGTCTGTCGTTAAAATACCATCTATCACATCCCCATTTGTTATATTTGTGAATTTATTATCAATTATTGTAGCACTATGAGTTGTAATTCTTGTTGGCTTTGATATCAACGGATACATATTTAAACTGTACATTGAGTTTATAAATATACTGGTGTTATTTGAATCTGTTTTATTTCCCATATCAATGTTAAAGTCTCCACACAAAAAAACTTTTTTATTAAAACTCTTCTCCAATAGCTCCAAGATTTTATCAGTGAATATTTCTATATTTGATCCTGGTGATCTATATACACAACTTATTATTATGTTTTTATCGTTTTTGTTTATTATTTCTATTGTTATCATTTCCATAATATTATCAACTATTGTTGACATTTCACTGTTTAATTTACATTTGATTTCATTATTAACAAATAGAGCGACTCCACCACCTCTTTTATTATTTCTGTTCATATGAAATAATTCATACCCTTCGATGTGAATATTATTTGTGTTTTCATCATTAAGCCATGTCTCTGACAGTGCTATTATCGTAAAAGTTCTATTTAACTGTTTTAAGTAATCTGTTATTTTGGATATATTAGCATTTATACTTCTGCTATTAAAGTGAATAATAGAGAGAACCCCATTTGTTATATTGATGTCATTAAACTGCTCTTCATTATAATATTCGCTATCTTTTATTACAGGAAAAAAATTGCATCAATTACATTTTCAACATTATATATTTTAGGTTCTGAGTCTTTGTATGCTGTCATGTTCTAATGTATTTGTTCATTTCACTGTATATTATGTCCATTTTGTGTGTAAGTTGTTTCATTGATTAGTGATTTGTCATCTCCTGAGTTCCTCCAAATTTTTCCAGATCCTTCAGCTCTTTTATCATTTTAGGCTGAGTCCCTTCATGTGTTTTGATGAAGATGTTTCCATTTCTTGTCCATGTTGATACTATTTTGTTCTTTTTTTTAACAACCTTGCTTCATGTGCAATGTTTCCATTTTTTTGTTAGATGTTCATTTATGTAAACGTTTGTTCCCTTCAGATTTCTTGCATTCATAATTACATAGTTTTTAAACTTCCTGCTAATGAACTTGACAACTACCGACGGTTTGAATCTTTGTGATTTACTGGGCAGGGTGTGACAGAACGAAATGTCCTCATGTTGTATGTCAATGTTATTGTCCCGTAAAAAAGTAACTACATGCTCCTCCAGACTCTGTAGATCTTCCTGAGATTCATTCTCATTTGGGTCACTGTTATTAGGAGCTCTTTTATATGTCCGACACTTACTAACATCAAGTCCTGTGATCACCAAGTTGTCTTGCTTTGGGTATTGTTCTAAGTCCTCTATTTTTCGCTCTAGTTCAGCAATTTTATTGTCTTTGCTAATTATCAGATCTTTCAGTTGTCTTATTTCATCAACCAGAGTAGTCTGGGAAACCATTTTTGCTGTTAAGTTTGCTATTTGTTCACCCATAAAGTTGAGTGATTTTTTAAACTCTTGCATTTCTGCTTTTTGTTCACCCATGAAGTTGAGTGAATTTTTAAAGTCTTGCATTTCTGCTGAGTTGTTTCCCTTCGAGTCTGGTGACTTTGGTCCTCTATTACCTCTCATCATACTTACAGAGTTTGTAGACTTGTGGTAGCAGGTCTCTGGTTTCTGGTTTGTTTACTGAACCACGTGGCCCTTTCACGAGGCTCACAGATCTAACGATGGTGGCTGTGGCCTAGCACCCAGATCAGCAGTTATCAGATCAGAACTCACGGTCTCAGCAGTCTGCAGCAATCAGATCTGATATATCTGAAGAGATTTGCTCACTAGCCTGGCTTAATCGGCATCTTTCTAATGCACAATAGAAAGTAGCTTTGAGATGCCTTCTGGTCAAGGGCAGACGTTCACACTAACAGGCATTTTACTGAGCATTTCAAGGGTGTGAATGAATTACGTTCCCATAGCAAGTATGTTGCACCGAGAGACCGAACTGAAAGGGAACTGAAAGTTATGCACCATAACTCATGTTCTGTCATTGTTGTCCCCTAGTTGTCTGGTGTCTCTGTGTTGCCCCTGCTTGTGTCTCAGCTTAGTATTAATTCTCAGTCTCAGCTTAATTTTGCCCTGCTCCTGTTTAGTCTTACATGTTTAATTTAATTCTCTGTCCTGCCTCATATCATTGTTGTCCCCTAGTTGTCTGATGTCTCTGTGTTGTCCCTGCTTGTGTCTCAGCTTAGTATTAATTCTCAGTCTCAGCTTAATTTTGCCCTGCTCCAGTTTACTCTTACAATGACATGTTCCCTGAAGGAAGGGAACGAGGTGCAACATAGCTGGCCCTTTTCAATGCTGAAAGCTCGGTGAAGTGCAATTTCTGAGGAAGATGGAGGGGCGTCAGTCACCTAAGTACCTAAAGGGCGATACCTCTGGCGCGGGGTGACGCCCCCTGCCGTAAAAGGCGTGAATGTATTCCTTCAGGTAATCGTGCGGGGGCGCAATTCCCATAGCAAGTATGTTGCACCTCGTTCCCTTCCTTCAGGGAACATGAGTTATGGTGCATAACTTTCAGTTTCCATTTGTTGTTTTCAATTGCACCTTTCACTCTGCTTGTCTCAGCTCGTGTGGATAACTATACCAGATGTATGGTAAAGTTGTGTTTTTCTGATGGTTTTGGTGCTTCAGAAGAAAAACAATCAGTATTTTTTCCTCATCAAGGAGTCAGTTGAGGTGGTTCGGGCATTTGATTAGGATGCCTCCTGGACGCCTCCCTTTAGAGGATTTTCAGGCATGTCCCACTGGTAGGAGGCCCCGGGGAAGTCCCAGAACTCACTAGAAATATTGTGCATATTCTCTGGTCTGGGAATGCCTCCCCACCCCCGGATGAGCTGGAAAGTGTTGCTGGGTAGAGGCATGTCTGGGTTTCTCTCCTGGACCTGGCATCTCTGATGTTTTTTGTGGTTATGAGTTGTTGTTGAGCAGATCAGAGTCACCGCAGGTGAAAAACTCTCCTGTTGTGGGTTTTTGTTGAATCGTTTTCAGATTCTGTGGATTATTTTGTGGTTGGTGTGAACATAGGCACCACTACACATCTGGTTGGTACCAGGGTCTGATTTGTGCTAAAGCTGTGAGTGATTCAGGTTGTGTTGGGAATAATGTAGCTAAGAACACTGATTCACTGTCGAGAATCCACCATGTTGCTCAGTTGGCGTCGTAAACATTAATGATGGTGGAGCCTCAGATCTGGTTGTTGCAGATCATCCAGTTTTACTTCAAGTCTCTGTCTGAGATGTGACAGTTGTGTAACGAGTTCATCTTTGTGACAGTGAAGAAAGCACATCTGGTGTTGCTTCTGTTTGTTCACTGATCCATTATGGGTTAAAGTTGGAATATCAGCTTGCTTTGTAGTACTGACAGACCGATGTGTGCAGTATGGCCGGTTCTTTTGATACAAATGTTCCAATCGATTCCTCAGCTACAGCTCATGAGATTGTTGTTACATTCGACATCATTAGTTGTGACGGGTTTTGTTTTATTTGTTTGTGGCTGGAAGTAGTTCCTGTTTGTGTTTTGAATCTTTCCGTAATGGAAGGAAGGTATGGCTTTTAGGCTCTTACTGCTGTTAAATTACAAAGTAACTTGAAGGTGGAGGCAATGCCATGAATACTGTTGTCATGGAGTACACCATCTGTGTAAATGCCTGGTTTGTTGTAGATGTATGAATATTAGGTGAAGGGGGACTTGAATGTGTTGCTCCACAGTCACTGGAGTTTGTGTTGCGAGTCTTGTAGCCAAGAACACCAATCCACCGTGTGTTGTTCTGTTAATTGTTGACCCAGATTCTCCTCTTGCAGTAGACATAAATTGAATGGTAAATGGATTGTACTTATTAGGGGTGTAACGGTACGCTAAAATCATATTTTGGTCTGGTTCAGTTTCAAGGAGGGCTTGGTTCGGTTAATTTTCGATACAAAAAAAAAAAGACAAAATGAAGACTTGCGTTGGAGGATGACTGCTCTAACCACTCAGCCACAGCTCCCCCATTAAAGATAATGTTGTTTTGATGGTCACAGCCATATATGTAGATGAACAGTCTGTGGTAAATGTATGAATGAGGGCTGTAATTGACCTTTCGCAGAAGCCCCGCCCCCTTAGTTACTGTTGCTACGCCCGTCAAGCTTTCTGTAGCCGGTGAGTGTTAGCGCGTCATGACGGGGATAGCTTGTATACCAGTGCGTGTTAGTGACTCATTTTGGAGCAATACCAGCGCAATATCCTCCAGATCAAGGCAAAAGGGGTTACAATATGCAGTGGAGGGATATATTCAAAATATTACAGTACGTTACGAAGGAGACACAACGATCCTTGAGGCTAAAGCATACCGGTCTCAAGCAAAATCTGAGAAACCCCATGACCTTTACCTCAAATGCAACCAGAATACGCTTGTGGACCAGTCCTGCTCCTGCACTGCAGGGTAAGTTTTCTTTTTCAAGTTCTATTTTTTGTTAGTTAAGTACTGTAAAAGTCAAATTTATTAAGTAATACCGGTAAGTTAGCTCGGTAAGTTAAGCTAGTAACTGTATTCAGAGCAGAGGCTAGCTTGTTACTCTGTTCATGGATCTACCTTAGATCAAAAAACATGCTTGTTAGGCTGATTGGTGACTCTAAATTGACCCTAGGTGTGAGTGTGAGAGTGGATGGTTGTTTGGTGTGAGTGAGACAGGTCCCTCTTGTAAATGAGTCCCCGTGACTCAACGAGGCTAGCCTGTATAAATAAAGGTTGAATGAATGAATGAATGAATATGTTTTTATTATATATTATATATATTATATTAGCTAGTCAAGTTTATGTAGTGAAACTGACTAAACATGATATCGTATAGGGTTCACAGCATCGAGACCCGACAGTGAACTAATGTAAACATTCGCTAAAGTTAGCTAATGCTAATGAGCTTACTAAACGTAAGAGGGTAATCTTCTAAAAATTATATCCAAAATAATACACAACAATGAATATTAATAATAACCTTTCTTGAAATTATAATTATTACTTCTAGAGCAGGACAGTCACAATGAATGTTTGTCTTACCTTTGAGCATACATACGAATGCTTGTTTATCTTCGAGACATTAAGCTGGGAGTGAGGCCTTCCACACTGTTTTATCCATTGTTGACACCGTTCCAGTTGTGTTTTCGGCTTTGGGAAGGGAAAAAACAAGACTCCACCAGACAAACTCTTGGGATACCTGCTGTCTGATTTACACAATCCATAGGCGCATCGCTTCACCATCTTGTAGAATGTCGGACCTAGCTTACATAGCCGGAGATGCTAGTGACGTGTGATTGGACAATGGCCGGTTGGGGGCGGGGTTTTGCGAAAGGTCAATTGTACTGGATTGTGTTTGTGGAAACACTAACCCACCAGCTTGTGTTGGGAGTCGTATTGCCATGAAGACTGATCTACAGTACTTTGTGTTGCTTTGTGAACCATTGCTAATCCCGTGCATTGTTCTGTAGAGATGGGTTGATGTGTTAAAACTGACACTGATGTCTGGATGATGAAGCCTCTGATTTGCTCATTGCAGGTTAACCTTGAACCTCTGACTCTGTTCTTACAGCTGTAATTTCAGACAATATATGTTTTGGTGAAACCACTCAAGGTGTTGCTTCTTTGTACTGCTGCTAATCCAGAAAGTCTTAGTAGCCGTGTTTCCATCAAGGTTTCTAGCTGCGCATTTTGAAGTATCGCAGCAGAAAAGCTTAATGGAAACGGCAAAATCCGTATTTACTTTCTCAAGTTCGCCAAAAAGTTTATACGCTCGCTTGAGGTGGTTTTTGGGATGTTCGGAAATGAGCAGATGCGCACAACGACAGATGGAAACAGATTTGCCGACTCGTGCTGCCGAAGCGAACATTCACGTCACGTGACTGATCAGCTGTTTCCGCTCCGGACAACATGTAACATCGCTAAAACTAGTTGGCATGACAGAATAAATACAACTCGCCCGATAGCAACACGTACCTGAAATATTCTCTCCATTTTGACGAGATGTGTGGCCGGGTTCTGTTTTCAACCGCTACTTCCTGTTTACTGTAGACATGCGCAGTGCTGACGTCTGACGTAATGACGCTGACGTCTGACGTAATGACGCTGTGCGTGGCTTGGTAGATGCGCTACAAGTCAGTAGATGGAAACACTTCTGCTTCGCATTAATTTGTATTTACATATTTGCGAGATTTCAAAAATTAGCTCAAAAATCGAAATGAAAATGGATGGAAACACAGCTATTGATTCAGCAGATTGTTTTGAACCTGTCAACCATTCCACTTTGTCTGACATAGCTGAGTTTGTTGTTACAAACGTTGAGCTCTATTTTTCAGCAATTAGTTTTGTTGCTGTTGGAACATTTGAAGTTATTTCTACTGAAATGTTTTGTAGATCTTGTGGTTTTGTCTTGTTTAGCTGTTGTACCAACAGCTAAACAAGGCAAAGCATCTGTTGATGTTGGGGACCTTGATGTCACAGATGGAGTGGATGATGTTGACTATATGACTGTTCCTGTTGTAGATGCTGTGATCAAATTTTTTGCTTGATTTTCTGAGCATTAGCAGGTTATGACTCTAGTGTTTCATTTGTTACAGAAAATGCATTTAAACTGAGGTTTTATTTGGTGAGAATTGGCCAAAGTGTTGCATTCTGGTGGTCTTGTAGGTGAGACGATTGGGAATGTAACCAGAGTTAACCTCACTTGATGGTTACTTTTATTCCCTTGGTTGTGGAATGTGATCTGTGGCATGTTTAACCACAGAGGGTTAAGGTTTCTTGTTATTGAGTCAGTGTTGGAAAAAACATTTTTGTGTTGTTCTTTGGGTTCATTTGAATTGTTTTATCCTGGGTGTTTGCATTTGCACTGTATGCCTGTTTGTGGTGATGGTATTGTGTGTTGGCTCCGATTCAAGAGTTTTGGAAATAGGTTGTAAAAAATCCAACAAAGTGAAATCAGGTCCTCTGGACGGCTTCTTTTTGTTGAAATGTTTCAGACTACAACCAATAATAACTGGATATCCATGACCATGAATTTTGATGTTTGGAATCACTTTGGCCATGGCTGCCTCAAACAAGATGGTGTGGGAGAGAGCGGACTCCAGAAACCATCGTAGCACCATCAAACTGGTTGAACCACTATATGAGATGCTGTTTATAAGACTTTTTGTTGTGGCTCTTTCCTTGGACAGAAGAAGCCTTTTGGATGAAAGACGAAACGTTTCAACACAAAGAAACCGTCCAGAGGACCTGACTTAACTTTTCTGCACTTTTTAAATTGCCCATGACTGTACTTTTAGGAGCAGTATAAGCATAAATGCTTACTTGAAGGGGCAGCTCTTATGTTCTATNGAACTGATTGAGAATGAGCGGATTTGATACCTGGACTATTGAGAATGAACTTTCTGGTCTTGAACCACTTTGGACATGTCTGCCTGCCTGGGAGGAGTCGACGAGGGACAAGCCCCCAGAAACCATCTTGGCTACAGCAAACTGGTTGGTCCACTTAAGTTGTTTACTTGGTGGGGTAGCTTCAGTTTGCTTTGGACTGCTCTGACTGACGAAGCCCTCTGGAGTGAGGGTGAAACGTTTCTACTAAAAAGAAATTGTCCAGATGAACTGATTGAGAATGAGCGGATTTGATACCTGGACTATTGAGAATGAACTTTCTGGTCTTGAACCACTTTGGACATGTCTGCCTGCCTGGGAGGAGTCGACGAGGGACAAGCCCCCAGAAACCATCTTGGCTACAGCAAACTGGTTGGTCCACTTAAGTTGTTTACTTGGTGGGGTAGCTTCAGTTTGCTTTGGACTGCTCTGACTGACGAAGCCCTCTGGAGTGAGGGTGAAACGTTTCTACTAAAAAGAAATTGTCCAGATGAACTGATTGAGAATGAGCGGATTTGATACCTGGACTATTGAGAATGAACTTTCTGGTCTTGAACCACTTTGGACATGTCTGCCTGCCTGGGAGGAGTCGACGAGGGACAAGCCCCCAGAAACCATCTTGGCTACAGCAAACTGGTTGGTCCACTTAAGTTGTTTACTTGGTGGGGTAGCTTCAGTTTGCTTTGGACTGCTCTGACTGACGAAGCCCTCTGGAGTGAGGGTGAAACGTTTCTACTAAAAAGAAATTGTCCAGATGAACTGATTGAGAATGAGCGGATTTGATACCTGGACTATTGAGAATGAACTTTCTGGTCTTGAACCACTTTGGACATGTCTGCCTGCCTGGGAGGAGTCGACGAGGGACAAGCCCCCAGAAACCATCTTGGCTACAGCAAACTGGTTGGTCCACTTAAGTTGTTTACTTGGTGGGGTAGCTTCAGTTTGCTTTGGACTGCTCTGACTGACGAAGCCCTCTGGAGTGAGGGTGAAACGTTTCTACTAAAAAGAAATTGTCCAGATGAACTGATTGAGAATGAGCGGATTTGATACCTGGACTATTGAGAATGAACTTTCTGGTCTTGAACCACTTTGGACATGTCTGCCTGCCTGGGAGGAGTCGACGAGGGACAAGCCCCCAGAAACCATCTTGGCTACAGCAAACTGGTTGGTCCACTTAAGTTGTTTACTTGGTGGGGTAGCTTCAGTTTGCTTTGGACTGCTCTGACTGACGAAGCCCTCTGGAGTGAGGGTGAAACGTTTCTACTAAAAAGAAATTGTCCAGATGAACTGATTGAGAATGAGCGGATTTGATACCTGGACTATTGAGAATGAACTTTCTTGTCTTGAACCACTTTGGACATGTCTGCCTGCCTGGGAGGAGTCGACGAGGGACAAGCCCCCAGAAACCATCTTGGCTACAGCAAACTGGTTGGTCCACTTAAGTTGTTTACTTGGTGGGGTAGCTTCAGTTTGCTTTGGACTGCTCTGACTGACGAAGCCCTCTGGAGTGAGGGTGAAACGTTTCTACTAAAAAGAAATTGTCCAGATGAACTGATTGAGAATGAGCGGATTTGATACCTGGACTATTGAGAATGAACTTTCTGGTCTTGAACCACTTTGGACATGTCTGCCTGCCTGGGAGGAGTCGACGAGGGACAAGCCCCCAGAAACCATCTTGGCTACAGCAAACTGGTTGGTCCACTTAAGTTGTTTACTTGGTGGGGTAGCTTCAGTTTGCTTTGGACTGCTCTGACTGACGAAGCCCTCTGGAGTGAGGGTGAAACGTTTCTACTAAAAAGAAATTGTCCAGATGAACTGATTGAGAATGAGCGGATTTGATACCTGGACTATTGAGAATGAACTTTCTGGGCAAGAATAAATACAGTTCAAATACAATAAGCACAGAAAATGAAAACTTCTTGCAGATATACCCTGATGCATGCTCAATAATCCAGGTAGAAAAATCTAAAAAAGCTAAGTCTGGTCCTCTGGACATTCAACTTTTGAATGTCCAGAGGACCAGACTTAGCTTTTTTAGATTCTTGCAGATATATTTCACATTAACAATGTGCTAAAATTACATGTTAAAGGTGCAATTTTATCTGATATATGCACAACAAAGTGAGTTTGAGAAAATGAAAGCATGCTTTGCAACTAATGAGAACTAGGACCACTGAAATATCAAACAAAAATTTTGAGAATAACTTCTGAATCCCGAACCACTGAGCCAGAATAAAAAACAAATTAGCAATAGTACCTTTGCTTATTCATCATCATCAACTTTATTCAACAGACTCGTGGTCCACAAAATTAAACATAACACACACAACACATACAGAAAGAATACATTTTAATGATTGCATAAAAAAACCTGCATTAAGTCAGAAAGCGGTGCTTAGCTGCCACTTCCTCATTCTTCAACATATCCCTCCCTCCATATGCTGCACCTAGCTAGGAAGCATGTCATCCTTCTCCTCAGGACCTGAATGCAGACATAGATTTGTATCACTGGCACGAGTACGTATGCCCTCCTTGGTTTTATCTCCTTGTATGCATTTGTCAAGGGTGTTTCTCTTTGCCGCACCTGTGGAAAAGTCAATGTTGTAACACACCTCTGCTTGAACCTTGTTGACGTTACTAGGCATCATCCAATATGCTGGTGCATCTGTGACTGTTTTAGTCCCCCGTATCCGCACAGCAGCTTCAATCTTGAACAGTACTGCACCAACATGTGTACAAGACTGCAATGCCAGCCATGCATGTGCAGTGTGCACAGTCTACTTGGCCCGTGGAACAGAATCACCCATGGTTGGAGTGGTGCTTCATTCAGGGGCTGAGAGTGCAGAACCTAGGGGAAAAAAATAGAAAATTTATGCTACAATAATCAACATAAAATTGTAAAATACATTACCTTCACATCACTACTTTTTCCATAGGTTGCAAATACAGTATATTCTAAAAACCTAATAAAACTTAATAATAGCCTATTCTAAAGTAGCAGAAAAGGTATAAATTAATATTACATTGGATGGGTGGATGATGGATGGATGGATGGATGGATGGATAGATGGACGGATGGGTGGGTGGGTGGATGGATGAATGTGTGGATGGATGGATGATAGGTGGATGGATGGATGGATGAATGTGTGGATGGATAAATGGATGGACGGATGGGTGGGTTAGAAACCATTAGAACAATTTAAAAACCATGTGGACATCTGTTTTGTAAACAAACCTCCTCCTCAACCAAATCATTATCAATTTTGGAACAAGGGCAGATAAAATAATGTTCTTCATGGCAGCTTATCTTTTTAAGGGGTCACTAGAAAAACTCGGGTGATTTACTTTGATCCGTTTTTCTAAAAATTGTCTCAAAAAGCATCTACAAAAATTAAAAACTCGTCACAGCAGTTTGAGAAGAAAATGGCAGCAGCTGCGACATGTCAACGTCCCTGTGTGTTCACCTACCTTCGTGAGAACAAGTTTTTTGGTCGTTGACTTGAAAAATCTGCAGGTCCTGCACCCATCCATTTGTGAACTGAAGATGACTTTCCAGAGATTTATAATTCCTGAACTGCTCACATGTGTAGGAGCTCAGACCACACACAAGGTAGCTTACTATGTCGGGAGCTGCGGTAGCTCGTTGAAATCACCGGTCCACTGACTGTGCTCATATGGATCTAGCTCAATCAGTTTTAACAAGATAGCGCTGCTTTGCTTCTTTATTAAGTTTGTCGCAGTAACGAATCTTGATCTTCAGTTTCTCGCGGTCCATGTTTGTTCTTCGTGTGGTGTTTTACGCCATGTTTGTTTGGTCAAGGAGGTCCGAAAACATGGCGGCGGCGCATTTCGTCATGACGTCAGTTCCCAAGCTCTATAGGGTTATATAATTTAAAAATCAAGTACATACCAGATTCCAAAAAAGTTGGGACACTAAAAACAAATTGTGAATAAAAGGCTAGTGGGTTAAAGGCGGAGCAGGATGTAGTCTATGCCTCACTGGGTCCATTCAGACATCAAACGAAGCAACTGCTCACATAACACCTTTTTCACTCAGCCTTCTGTGTGCGTAATTACGCGCTCCATGCGTAATAGCGAGCCAGAGAATAATCTCTGGTGGAGGAAGGGCTGAGATAACAGACCTGCAGGTTGAAACGGACACAAACCTGCGCTGAAAAAACAATGAACAGTGCAGGTCAATGCTTTATCACTCAGTCTTTTGTGTGCGTGATTGTGCATAACATGCGTAACAGCACAGCAGAGAACCATGAATGAACTCTGAAGAGAGGGGAAGAACTAAGAGAACAAATCTGCTACCGAGAACAAACCAGTGAGCAGAGTAGGTCGGAAACTGCCTCACTCAGCCATCTATGCGTAATTACGCACTCGATGTGCAACAGTGCACCAGAGAAAACAATGAACTCTGGTGAAGGGCCAGAGGCTGAGGGAACAGATCAGTAACATCAGCAGTCATGAACTATGACTTTATAATAAAAACATCTCACATTGCGTCTGCCTGCAGACAAATGTGAGCTCAGGTTAAAACTGCATGAAACTTTAAGACAATCATTCTGACAGAACCCTGAAAACAGAATGAGTCATAGAAAACGTGGAAGCATCACGTAATAAAAGCGAATAAATGAGCACGGTGATGCCTGCTGCCTCTCAGCGAGAAGGTTGCCGGTTCAAATCCCGGTCCGGGGCCTTTCTGGGTGGAGTTTGCATGTTCTCCCCGTGCATGCGTGGGTTTCCTCCGGGTACTCCGGTTTCCTCCCACAGACCAAAAAACATGCTTGTTAGGCTGATTGGTGACTCTAAATTGACCCTAGGTGTGAGTGTGAGAGTGGATGGTTGTTTGGTGTGAGTGAGACAGGTCCCTCTTGTAAATGAGTCCCCGTGACTCAACGAGGCTAGCCTGTATAAATAAAGGTTGAATGAATGAATGAATGAATGCCCACGCGGCCGCCGTACAAATGTCATCCACTGACATCCCTCCATGCAGGGCCGTGGAAGACGAGATACCCCTCGTGGAATGGGCACGGAGATTATCTGGAGGTTCCCTTCCAGATGCTCTATGAGCCTCCAAAATAGCCTCACACAGCCAATGTGGATCAAAAGATCAGAAAAATCAGTCAGACCAGAGGTGGACCAATTCAGTAAGCCAGTACTTCTAATGGAAATTGGTAGGTCCGGGTTTAAAGTCAGAGGGGATCGAATTGAGATAGATGAAGGGATGTTCAGGTATTTCTTTTGCCCCTTTTCCACCGGTCGGCTCGGGTCGGTTATGACGTCATATGTGCGTCGCAGACACCCACTTCACGCCATTCCCACCGGATTCTCCGTACCGCGCCGCTCCAAATTCCCGGTCCCATTTCATATGGGTCCCAACACGCGCTCATGTGAGCTGGCCCGTCACGTCAGAAACACTTTCGGTCACTGATTGGTCAGGGGTAAAGGAGTGTGCGGGGTGGAGTCTGTGGTGACGAGTCTGCACATTGGAGGCTGCACAGAGGAGGCTGCGCAGAGGGGACTGTGTTTTGTCTTTTGTAAACAACCGCGATCTTGTCCGTTCGGTTGTCATGAGGATTCAGTCATAGAAGATGGTGAGTGTTTTATAACGTTTAACACATTGTAAGTTACAGATCCCATCGGTTGTGAACATATCTCTTAAAAAATAGGCTGAGAACGATGCTAACAATGCTATGCTAAGTAGCGCACATGCTAACTGTAGTCTGTTCTAACTGTATTTTTTCCGGCACATATTTTAGCATGTGACGCTACAGAGTCCACAGTGGAACCTCCAAACCCCTCGGCTTCACAGAATGCATTCTTTAATCCATCACCTGAATCATCAACTCCACCACTGGAGAGCAGTTCATTTGTGCCCAGCTGCTCACAGATCAGAACAGAACGTCAGACATCAATACTTGGTAAGAAATAATGTATCAATCACCTTCCACCTCAGTGTATTTATGACATTAAGTACATGCTTTCATTATTATTTTAACTAAAAAAAATGAATAATTAATTAATACTGAATTAAAACTGAATCGTACCTATTTCAAGTGTCACACCCAACACATGTTGTGGTATGAAAAGCACATTTCCCCAGTTACATACAACAACAATTACATGTAAAATTTACACAGTAGTAGTATACCGGTATATGATATAAACCAAGTCATACATGAACTACACAACATTTCAAAGTCAAAAGTCAAAGTCAAAGTCAACTTTATTGTCAGATCTGCAATATGTACAGTGCAGGACATACACAGGACCGAAATTGCGTTTCTCTCAGTCCCTCGGTGCAACAGTAAACATCTAAACATTGAAACACTGAAACATATAATAATAGACATAAGCATAAAATAGTAAAACTAACACTGTCCTGAGTTTTTTGCATAGTGGTATAAGAGTATGAAAATTTACACCAACTCTAAAACTAAAACATTAAACATTTAATGAACATAATATTGTCCTGAGTTTTTGCATACTAGTATAAAAAAAGAGTATAAAAAGTATAACTAAAATAAACTAAAGGTTTCTAGCATTAGCATTTAATAATAATAATATGCTAAGCATTACCCAATAGCCATCAAACAAACAGTATGTCAATCCAACAACACGATTGTGGGTTTTCTGCAGCCTTACAAATATCTAACCAGTGTAATCACTTAAAAATAACATAATGTAGTGATACAACCTTGGGTTTTGAAACACTTCTCTGATCGCTCTCAGTAATGAACTTTTTGGGAGTTATTCCTGAAGGGACAATAATACTTTTATTACTTTTACTTTGAATCAAACATTACAAATTAAGTCATCCAGAGACTTCTTTTAATTTGTGTTAATTCAAAGTTCATCAATGAATAATTTGTGTTATTTGTATAAGCATTAGTGCAGTTAATGTTTGATAGTCAAGGACTATTTAATTCAAACTGGACATTTTCTCAAAATGTTATTCATGAAGGATTTCTCCTCAAACCTACAGTGAAGATTCAGTGACGCTGTTTATCTCATTTTAGTTTGAGCTCAGGACAATCTCCTCAGAAGAAACTTTTGTTTTTGTCCTAATTAATTATCAGATGAATAATATCTGTTTGTGCTATTATCATTAACATAGGTCCCATATGTGATACTTAATGACGTTGTTTTAATCAAACCAACAGTATTTTGCTTAAAGTGTTAAGGCAAAGGAATCAGTTTTATATCCCTACAATAATTTAAAAATCACATTATTTTCTACTGATGTGTTCAATGTACAGGTATCTGGGTTTTTACCCCACCTGCACACACACACGTTTAAAGTGCACGTTTTGGCACTTGGGGTCCTTATTCCTCTACTAACGTGGAATGTCAAACAACTTAAAAGTTTTTACTATGTTAGAAAAACATTGTAACTGATTAATCAGTAAATCTGTGGTTAATATCAAAAACAAACTGTCTTCATTTGCACCACCTTTATTAGAAGCATTTACTGAAAGAAAGTATATTGGTTTAACCACATAACATGTCTTCATTTATAGGCAAGAGAAAGAGGAAAGATGAAGGTCACATGACGGTACTGGCCGAGCAACAAAAACTGGGCCGTGAACAACGAGAGGGACACCTGACTCGTCTTCTGGAGCAATCTCGTCATGCAGTGGAAGTGGATGCATCAGCTCGCAGAGAAGAGACATCACTGCGAGCAGGAGAGGTTTCAGCGCTGGCACAACAGATGGCACAACAGACAGCGGTTCTCACACGGGCAATTGAGCAGGAAGAAAACATCCACAGACAGCAGATGGAACATGGTGCTGCATTCAATCAGGCATTGCTTGGAGTGCTGGGTGAAATAGCCCGTGCATTAACACACAGAAATGTTTAAGTTCTCATTAGATAGATACTGTTATTGTGATAAACAGAAATAGATCTATATAGACACTCACTAGTTTGATCCTGTATTTTAGGTTTATTTTTGTCTTTCCTATTAAAATGCATTTATGTATTTGCCACTTTACCTCTATACCAACGTAAACTACCTCATACACTACCTCATACATATACTGTGTACATTAACTTCATATGCTGCTTTACCACTCTTTTACAAATGTCAATGCCATAACCTTCATTTTATTTTATAGATATACTTTTATACTACTATGCAAAAACTCAGGACAGTGTTACACTTGTTATTTTATTTATGCTTATGTTTATTAAATGTTTAGTGTTTTAGTGTTGGTGTCACTTTTCATACTTTAAAGGAGACCACATATAGGTCTTTAAAAATTTTATGTTATGTCTGTGTGCTATCTTGACAATATTTTAATACACAAAATAATTCTTAGATAATTAATTATACCCTTTTTAATTCTGCCATTTTTAACTTTCGTTTTGAACGACCGGTTTCTGATACAAGTTCTGAAGTCCACGCCCTTCAAAGATCTGTTTACGCCCTCTGTAACAGCCAGTATCTGTAATGTGTTGTTGTTTTAAAATTAGCTCTTTTTTTATTACTCATTTGACTTACTGTTAGTGTTAACTTAAGATAACTTACCGAAACCCGTCTGAGCGCGCCGCAATTTGCTGCTCCTTTTAGCATGAGACCACCCGAATCCGATGCTAATGTTAGCTTGTTCCTCTTCCGGTGTTCGCCAGCTCCGCTCGTTGCACGCGGCGATTTTGGGAGTTATCGCTGTTCCAGTCAAGACACACACAAAGTTCACCAAGTGTCTCCCGTAAATTAATCCGTAAGGAGAAGGTCCTTGCTGCTGTGAGGCTGCTTCGAGGCAGCAGCGAGGCTGTACAGTTGAAGCTCCGCTCCATCGCACCAGAAGAGGGTCCCGTTGCCGCGGGTCCCTACGCCGGGGGTCCGCTTGTTTAATTTTTGCCGGCTGCGCGTTGGGAGCGATCGCAAATACACTAAAAATTGAACTAAAACATAAAAATAACAATTATACTTTATTTATAAAGCCATTTAAAAAAAACACAGCTGCAACAAAGTGCTGTACACATGAAATTAAGAACATATAAACAAAAGATGAGATGAAATCATGAAAAACAACAGTCATGTGTTTAATACAGAAGTGGGTTGAGCCTAACCAGGGGTTGCTAGGTGAGGGGCTGGACTCAGGTTGGGGTGGGTTGTCCTCTCTCGCTTGTGACGTAACATGCGAGAGTATTTTAAAACGAACCGTTTGTATCACAGTAAAATAAATCTACTTAGAGTAAATAAACCACTGCCGGGTACATTTTTTTGGCACAAGGACTGTTTTTTTATGAAGTAAATACCCAAAGTTGAGTAAAAAAAACATTAAAAAGTGAATTTTGCAAGTGTGGTCCCCTTTAAAAAAATACTATGCAAAAACTCAGGACAGTATTACACTTTTATTTCATTTTATACTTATGTTTATTAAATGTTTTAGTGTTTAAATGGTTACTGTTGCACCGAGGGACTGAGAGAAATGCTATTGCAATCCAGTGTATGTCCTGTACAAATTGCAGTTTTGAAAATAAAGTTGACTCTAACTTTCCTAAAAGTAGTTTCATTCATTACTCCATTATCTCAACATATTTCACAGTGTTATTTACAACACTAGGTGCAACACATAATCTACTCAAATGTTATACTTGGGTTCACTAATCAAGTCAGACAACTGTATGAAATTAAGAAGAACACCATGGTGCACTTTATTTAACTAGCAGCAATTTTAATATCCACCCTGTAACAAACAGGCAGATTTTAAACTGAACCGTGAACGCATGCTGTCTCTGTGTTCATCCATCCATCCAACTTCCTCTTGTGCTGAGGTCGGGTCGTGGGGCAGCAGCATCACAAGGTACGGTAAAGAGCAGCATACATGTAATGAATTAAGCATTTAGTGTATAATGTCCCATTTAATTAAATTATCAATTTTCAATTCACTTTTCATTAACCATAACAAAACATTTTTAGTTAAATATTATGGCATACTAACCATTGTTATTTCAGGGTAAATTAAAATCCGATTAACTCAAAACGCGTAGCAGATTATAAAAGTGTTTTTCATTACTGGACATTGTGATGTATTTAAAAATGTAAATGACCTTGTGCATTTCAAAATAAATATAATT
Organism: Garcialebias charrua; assembly: GCA_038048925.1. Taxonomy (NCBI): domain Eukaryota; kingdom Metazoa; phylum Chordata; class Actinopteri; order Cyprinodontiformes; family Rivulidae; genus Garcialebias; species Garcialebias charrua. The sequence goes on along the minus strand of JBBPBX010020697.1, from coordinate 428 downwards.
GGACAAAAATTTGACCATTCTAAAATTCTTTATTATGAAAACATGTGTTTCAGGAAAGACAAAAAGGCAAATTTGTCAGAACTTGAATTATGCTTGTAATTGTAGCGTAGTTTGTTGCACAGGTATCTGAAAGTTCCTTGGGACATCCTAAAGTTTTGCACCCATTGAGTGTTGGAGAAACCAGGAACAATAATATCCCACCACACTGATGATCTGTTGAGTTCCCACACTGTAGGTGTTCTGCGAGTACGATTGCTTAGCTCCTGAATCATCTGGAACACACACACACAGCAACTGTATTACACTTTTCTTGATGGACATGTCAATATTTTCTTTATCTGCTTTTATCATATTAATTGCAAACTGCAGCTGATAGACATACATAATTATAATTTAGAAAGGTACCGTATGTGTATGTGTATATATAT
>JBBPBX010020696.1:27751-39772 GCA_038048925.1 Garcialebias charrua | reverse complement strand
TTTTCTCAGAGCCCCTGCCCCTCTTTGCCACAATGAACCAAGAGCGGGAGAGAGGAGATATAAAATGGGAGAACTCTAGCATGGTTAAATATTCTATCATAGCAAAAGACAGGATGGGAATGAGATTGTAAAAAAAAAAAAAAAAAAAAGATTACATGTGAGGGCAGAGAAAAGTAGAAATGAATGAAACAGCAAGCAAGCAGACAAACGACAATCATGGAGGGAGAGAAAGAGCACGAGGAAGAGGCTTGAGAGCTCCCTCATATCCTTCCCCTCCATTTCTTGAGGATAAGTGGCTGATAGTTTATAAACAGTGTTTCTTTTCCTCCCTCTCCCAGAATCTTCCGTCATGGCTCCCATTAGGTTGACAGCTGTCAATTAGAGCTCCCTTGGTCTGGCGCACTGCACTTTATTGCAGGCAGTTGAGGCTGTCATTTCGCTCCCAGTTTCGCCTTGAGCGTTATCACGAGCGCTCAAACAGTCAATAGCTGATGCATCAGCAGTTATTTCTTAAATTGGCTCACAAGACTGCATCCCTTTTAGCCCCCACCCACCTTCTTCCCCAATTCTGCTTCCTTTCTACTTGGTCTATCTCCTCCCTTTTCTCCTTTTCCTCCCTAAAGGTTGTGTTTTGAGGAGGAAGCTCTGGATTGTGCTTGTAGATGAGTATGAGGCAAAAGCTTTTTTTTTCTTTTCTTTTTGGTCTTGTGTTATGAAAAGTAAACAAACACTAGTGGAACTAAACCTTTTTTTATAGACCCCTCATTGTTAACGCGAGGTTATTAAATATGATTAAATGTGTAAATAAAAAGAAGGTTTCCATGAATAAGAAAGCCTCTGCTTTCATTGTGCTCTCTGCTGTGATTTAAAAAAATTGTTGTGTGTCAAGACCAACTCCAATGTGATTAAAATCTCTGCAAACTCAGGAGCTATGCAGTCCAAATCAAACCTTATAAAACCAAAGAGTAAACACAGGACAGTAATGGGCAGATGGTTCTGAAGTGGGTCATATTCTTGTTTTGTTTCTTGGTGGTCTTGACTTCTACGATGCATGGACGTTTATCCACAGATAGGTCAGAATCAAAGATTTTCTCAAGTTTTATTTATGATCAACAACTTTATCTTTGTGGATTAATAAATGCACATGGTAAACCCATCACATATTAAACAAAACAGGTGGTAAAAATTCCAAAATGTCAATGCCAATGTCAATTTTATTTATACAGTATAGCACATAAAAACAACCGAAGCTGACCAAAGTGCTGTACAGTTAAAAAAATAAAAATAACAGAGTAAAATGCATCTAGTGCCCCTAAAACATAATAAAGTTGACACAACAACAATAAAATCTGCTCAAAATTTGTTCTCAGACTCTGCGAGGATCAAATGCCAAGTAAAACAGATGAGTCTTGAGCAAAGACTGTGACAGGAAATTCAGGCAAATGAGAGAGTTAATATGACAAGTGGTCCTGATTAAAAGTTTAATGATGCTCTGCCTGGTCATAGAAACATGGGTGCTGAAAACAAAAGCCTCAGGTATATGTGTAACATTTGATCGGGTATATTTTCAATAACTCTGTCAAAATATTAAACTCAGGCTGCAGAATGGACAACACATTGATTCAATATAACCTTTTAACACACAAAGTGATATTAGTTTGTAAAAAAAAAAAATAATAATAATAACTAGAAAGTTCCTGGAGAAACTTCGACGGGGGCTGCCAGGCTACTGCCCGTTAGCAGCCATCCTGAATACAAATGGCTCCAAATGTTAATAGCACATATCACGGAGCCAAATAAAATTCTTGAAATGATAGTAAAGGTGTTTGGGTTCATTTTCAGCTCCGATTACACCAAATTTCAACTAAATAGCATTAAAAATGGCTGAATTATGGTGTTTTTTCTTTTTAGCTAAGGCGGCCATCTTGGATTTTTATTTTCGTTTTTTGTACGTGATAGAGAATGTTGTCAGCTACAACTTCACCAAATTTCAGCTCTCTATGTATAAAGATGGCTGAGTTATGGCATTTTTTCTCTTTTAGCTATGTCGGCCATCTTGGATTTTTATTTTTGGTTTCGGTACGTAATACAGAATGTCTTCAGCTACAACCTCACCAAATTTCAGCTCCCTATGTATAAAGATGGCTGAGTTAAATCCATTTGAATGTAGCTATGGCGGCCATCTTGGATTTTTATTTTTGGTTTCCGTACGTGATAGAGGATGTCTTCAGCTACAACCTCACCAAATTTCAGCTTTCTATGTATAAAGATGGCCGAGTTATAGCCATTTGAAAGTAGCTATGGCGGCCATCTTGGATTTTTGATTTTGATATGAAATTTGATAGGAAACATTGTCGGCTATCACCATACCAAGTTTCAGCTCTATATCATTAAAATTGACCATTTTACAGTATTTTGACTTTTTTGCGTTGTCGGCCATCTTGGAAGTTGGATTTTCAATTGAAATTTATTAGGGATCATTGTTAGCTACCCATTTGCCAAATATAAGTTCCATATCTCAATCAAAATGGCCGCTTCACCTAATTTGCTTGTTCAAATGGCCGCTTCACCTAATTTACTTGTTTAATTCAAAATGGCCGTCTCACCTAGTTTGCTTGTTTGATTCAAAATGGCCGCCTCAACTAATGAGCATGTTTGATTCAATATGGCCGACTCACCTAATTAGCTAGTTTGATTCAAAATGGCTGACTCACCTAATTATCTTGTTTGATTCAAAATGGCCGACTCACCTAATTAGCTTGTTTGATTCAAAATGGCCGACTCACCTAATTAGCTAGTTTGATTCAAAATGGCCGACTCACCTAATTAGCTAGTTTGATTCAAAATGGCCGACTCACCTAATTAGCTAGTTTGATTCAAAATGGCCGACTCACCTAATTAGCTAGTTTGATTCAAAATGGCCGACTCACCTAATTAGCTAGTTTGATTCAAAATGGCCGACGCACCTAATTAGCTAGTTTGATTCAAAATGGCCGACTCACCTAATTAGCTAGTTTGATTCAAAATGGCCGACTCACCTTATTAGCTAGTTTGATTCAAAATGGCCGACTCACCTAATGAGGTTGTTTGATTCAAAATGGCCGACTCACCTAATGAGCTTGTGTATTGAACCTGCCTTGTATATTGCCTTGTATATCGAACAAAGATGGCGCCCTGATTCAAAATGGCCGCCTCACCTAATGAGCTTGGTTGATTCAAAATGGCCGCCTTACCTAATGAGCTTGTTTGATCCAAAATGGCCGTCTCACCTAACTAGCTTGTGTATTGAACCTACCTTGTATATTGCCTTGTATATTGAACCAAGATGGCGCCCTGATTCAAAATGGCCGCCTCACCTAATGAGCTTGGTTGATCCAAAATGGCCGCCTCTCCTAATGAGCTGGTTTGATCCAAAATGGTCGCCTCACCTAACTAGCTTGTGTATTGAACCTGACTTGTATATTGCGTTGTATATTGAACCAAGATGGCGTCCTGATTCAAAATGGCCGCCTTACCTAATGAGCTTGGTTGATCCAAAATGGCCGCCTCTCCTAATGAGCTGGTTTGATCCAAAATGGCCGCCTCACCTAACTAGCTTGTGTATTGAACCTACCTTGTATATTGCCTTGTATATTGAACCAAGATGGCGCCCTGATTCAAAATGGCCGCCTCACCTAATGAGCTTGGTTGATTCAAAATGGCTGACTCACCTAAGTAGCTAGTTTGATTCAAAATGGCCGACTCAACTAATGAGCTTGTGTATTGAACCTGCCTTGTATATTGCCTTGTATATTGAACCAAGATGGCGCCCTATGTGACTCAGTTTCTCTGAAAACTCAAGCCCCATTCTATTCCTATGGGAAATTTACGATTTTTGTTAGCGAAATATTTCGCCATGGTAACTCCGATTGCTTATAAAAGTAATAGCACACATCTCTGAGTCGGGCTGGTCGTTTTGATAGAACTTTTGTGGGGGTTCACTTTGTGGTTCGGTCCGTATTAAAGTTGAAAAAGATAACTTTTTCTGGTGTAGAATAATAAGTGGGCAGTAACCAACTAGTTCCTGGATTTGGAGATTCATTACGTCTTTGTTCGCAAATAACGTTGCCATGGTAACTCCGATTGCTTAGAAAAGTAATAGCACACATCCCAGAGTCGGGCCGGTCGTTTTGATATAACTTTTGTGGGGGTGCACGTTACGGTACGGGCCGCATTAACGGTGAACGACAATGTAGACACACGTTCGGACAGGATAACAATAGGTGGCTTCCATGCATTTACATGCAATGGCAGCCCCCAATTACTCTGTTTGTGATGGGGGACTGGATCTTTGGGATGAACCAGTCTTTGCCGCAATGTATCTTGGGGTTTAAAAGCCACTGGGATGTTGTGTTTGGAAAATAAACGTCTCAATGTCTCTGACACTTCCGCAACATACGGAATGACCATTGGTCTGGGTTCCTTCTTTTCACCTGATGGTTGGCTGGAGTCCTGTTTGGGTTTCTTCTCTGCTTTCAGGAAGGCCCAGTTAGGATATCCACATTTCTTTAGAGCCTGTTTTGTGTGTGATTTCTCCTTCTGTCTGGCTCCTGAGTTAGTTGGGACACTGTCTGCTCTGTGGTACAGAGTCCTGATGACTCCTAACTTGTGCTCCAGAGGGTGATGGGAGTCGAACTGCAAATACTGGTCTGAGTGGGTGGGTTTGTGGTACACCTCAGTTTACAAATGTCCTCCATCCAAAACTGCTCACTCAGCTCCCTGTGAATAAGCGGCCATCAGGGCACTATCAATCATTATGGTTCTCCTTTTGCATGTGAACAACTAGTTTTGGCTGTCACCAGCCAACTGGTTGATCCACTATGAGAAGGGGCTATTTATAAGACTGAGTTTGCTTGCAGCTCTGCAGACCGAGGAAATATTTTGGATAAAATATTAAACGTTTCAACAAGAAGAATCCTTCCAGAGGACCTGACTTAATAATAATAATAATAGAAAGTTCCTGGAGAAACTTCGACGGGGGCTGCCAGGCTACTGCCCGTTAGCAGCCATCCTGAATACAAATGGCTCCAAATGTTCATAGCACACATCACAGAGTTATATTAAATTCTTGAAATGATAGTAAAAGGTGTTTGGGTTCACTTTCAGCTAACATTACACCAAATTTCAGCTAAATAGCATTACACCAAATTTCAGCTAAATAGCATTAAAAATGGCCGAATTATAGTGTTTTTTATCTTTTAGATAAGGCGGCCATCTTGGATTTTTTAATTTTCAATCAAGGTTTATTAGAGCTCATTCTCAGCTACTAAGTTGCCAACTTTTGTCTCAATAGCTCTAAAAATGGCCGAGTTATGGCATTTTTTGTCATTTAGCTATGGCGGCCATCTTGGATTTTTATTTTTGTTTTTTGTACGTGATAGAGAATGTCGTCAGCTACAACATCACCAAATTTCAGCTCTCTATGTATAAAGATGGCCGAGTTATGACATTTTTTCTTCTTAGCTATGGCGGCCATCTTGGATTTTTATTTTTGGTTTTGGTACGTGATAGAGGATGTCTTCAGCTACAATCTCACCAAATTTCAGCTCTCTATGTATAAAGATGGTCGAGTTAAAGCCATTTGAATGTAGCTATGGCGGCCATCTTGGATTTTTATTTTTGGTTTCCGTACGTGATAGAGGATGTCTTCAGCTACACCCTCACCAAATTTCAGCTCTCTATGTATAAAGATGGCCGAGTTATAGCCATTTGAAAGTAGCTATGGCGGCCATCTTGGATTTTTGATTTTGATATGGAATATGATAGGAAACATTGTCAGCTATCACCATACCAAGTTTCAGCTCAATATCACTAAAATTGACCATTTTACAGTATTTTGACTTTTTTGCGTTGTCGGCCATCTTGGAAATTGGATTTTCAATTGAAATTTATTAGGGATCATTGTCAGCTACCCATTTGCCAAATATAAGTTCCATATCTCCATCAAAATGGCCGCTTCACCTAATTTGCTTGTTCAAATGGCCGCTTCACCTAATTTGCTTGTTTAATTCAAAATGGCCGACTCACCTAATTAGCTGGTTTGATTCAAAATGGTCGACTCACCTAATTAGCTGGTTTGATTCAAAATGGCCGACTCACCTAATTAGCTGGTTTGATTCAAAATGGCCGTCTCACCTAATTAACTGGTTTGATTCAAAATGGCCGACTCACCTAATTAGCTGGTTTGATTCAAAATGGCCGACTCACCTAATTAGCTGGTTTGATTCAAAATGGCCGACTCACCTAATTAGCTGGTTTGATTCAAAATGGCCGACTCACCTAATTAGCTGGTTTGATTCAAAATGGCCGACTCACCTAATTAGCTGGTTTGATTCAAAATGGCCGACTTACCTAATTAACTAGTTTGATTCAAAATGGCCGACTCACCTAATTAGTTGGTTTGATTCAAAATGGCCGACTCACCTAATTACCTGGTTTGATTCAAAATGGCCGACTCACCTAATTAGCTGGTTTGATTCAAAATGGCCGACTCACCTAATTAGTTGGTTTGATTCAAAATGGCCGACTCACCTAATTAGCTGGTTTGATTCAAAATGGCCGACTCACCTAAGTAGATTGTTTGATTCAAAATGGCCGACTTACCTAATTAACTAGTTTGATTCAAAATGGCCGACTCACCTAATTAGTTGGTTTGATTCAAAATGGCCGACTCACCTAATTAGCTGGTTTGATTCAAAATGGCCGACTCACCTAATTAGCTGGTTTGATTCAAAATGGCCGACTCACCTAATTAGCTGGTTTGATTCAAAATGGCCGACTCACCTAATTAGCTAGTTTGATTCAAAATGGCCGACTCACCTAATTAGCTAGTTTGATTCAAAATGGCCGACTCACCTAATTAGCTAGTTTGATTCAAAATGGCCGACTCACCTAATTAGCTAGTTTGATTCAAAATGGCCGACTCACCTAATTAGCTAGTTTGATTCAAAATGGCCGACTCACCTAATTAGCTAGTTTGATTCAAAATGGCCGACTCACCTAATTAGCTAGTTTGATTCAAAATGGCCGACTCACCTAATTAGCTAGTTTGATTCAAAATGGCCGACTCACCTAATTAGCTAGTTTGATTCAAAATGGCCGACTCACCTAATTAGCTAGTTTGATTCAAAATGGCCGACTCACCTAATTAGCTAGTTTGATTCAAAATGGCCGACTCACCTAATTAGCTAGTTTGATTCAAAATGGCCGACTCACCTAATTAGCTAGTTTGATTCAAAATGGCCGACTCACCTAATTAGCTAGTTTGATTCAAAATGGCCGACTCACCTAATTAGCTAGTTTGATTCAAAATGGCCGACTCACCTAATTAGCTAGTTTGATTCAAAATGGCCGACTCACCTAATTAGCTAGTTTGATTCAAAATGGCCGACTCACCTAATTAGCTAGTTTGATTCAAAATGGCCGACTCACCTAATTAGCTAGTTTGATTCAAAATGGCCGACTCACCTAATTAGCTAGTTTGATTCAAAATGGCCGACTCACCTAATTAGCTAGTTTGATTCAAAATGGCCGACTCACCTAATTAGCTAGTTTGATTCAAAATGGCCGACTCACCTAATTAGCTAGTTTGATTCAAAATGGCCGACTCACCTAATTAGCTAGTTTGATTCAAAATGGCCGACTCACCTAATTAGCTAGTTTGATTCAAAATGGCCGACTCACCTAATTAGCTAGTTTGATTCAAAATGGCCGACTCACCTAATTAGCTAGTTTGATTCAAAATGGCCGACTCACCTAATTAGCTAGTTTGATTCAAAATGGCCGACTCACCTAATTAGCTAGTTTGATTCAAAATGGCCGACTCACCTAATTAGCTAGTTTGATTCAAAATGGCCGACTCACCTAATTAGCTAGTTTGATTCAAAATGGCCGACTCACCTAATTAGCTAGTTTGATTCAAAATGGCCGACTCACCTAATTAGCTAGTTTGATTCAAAATGGCCGACTCACCTAATTAGCTAGTTTGATTCAAAATGGCCGACTCACCTAATTAGCTAGTTTGATTCAAAATGGCCGACTCACCTAATTAGCTAGTTTGATTCAAAATGGCCGACTCACCTAATTAGCTAGTTTGATTCAAAATGGCCGACTCACCTAATTAGCTAGTTTGATTCAAAATGGCCGACTCACCTAATTAGCTAGTTTGATTCAAAATGGCCGACTCACCTAATTAGCTAGTTTGATTCAAAATGGCCGACTCACCTAATTAGCTAGTTTGATTCAAAATGGCCGACTCACCTAATTAGCTAGTTTGATTCAAAATGGCCGACTCACCTAATTAGCTAGTTTGATTCAAAATGGCCGACTCATCTAATTAGCTAGTTTGATTCAAAATGGCCGACTCACCTAATTAGCTAGTTTGATTCAAAATGGCCGACTTCCCTAATTAGCTAGTTTGAATCAAAATGGCCGACTCATCTAATTAGCTAGTTTGATTCAAAATGGCCGACTCACCTAATGAACTTGTGTATTGAACCTGCCTTGTATATTGGCCGACTAAACTAAGTAGCTAGTTTGATTCAAAATGGCCGACTCACCTAATTAGCTAGTTTGAATCAAAATGGCCGACTCACCTAATTAGATTGTTTGAGTCAAAATGGCCGCCTCACCTAACTAGCTTGTGTATTGAACCTGCCTTGTGAATTGCCTTGTATATTGAACCAAAATGGCGCCCTATGTTACTCAGTTTCTCTGAAAACTCAAGGTCCCATTCATTTCCTATGGGAAATTTACGATTTTTGTTAGCAAAATATTTCGCCGTGGTAACTCCGATTGCTTAGAAAAGTAATAGCACACATCTCGGAGTCGGGCCGGTCGTTTTGATATAACTTTTGTGGGGGTGCACGTTACGGTACGAGCCGCATTAACGGAGACGGAAGAATAATAAATAAATAAATAAATAAATAAATAAAGAAACCCTTATTGGGTGGATAACAATAGGTTGCTTCCAAGCATTTACAATGCATTGGCAGCCCCCAATAAGGCAAGCCAAAGTGTCTAATATCTTGAATATATTGTTTGAGTGTTTTATTAAATTTCACAGAATATGACATTTAAACTTAGTAGGGATGCACAATGTTATTGGACTGGTATCAGTATCAGACGGTATTAATGTTAAATTTCAATGTCGGACATAGGCCATTCCATTAAATAACTCACTGATATAAAAAGCACTGTGTTTGCCTGCAGCAACAGCACAACGTGATGACGTTGCAGTGGCAGCGCAACGCAATGATGTCACCTGATCTCACGGCGGAGAGGAATATTCAAAATATCGGCAGTGTGGAAGTTTTATTTTTTGTTGGTCAGGATATCAGATTCCGAAGATTTGTGGACTATGATGAGCCTCGCTACATTGTCCGTAATCGGAGATATTTTACTGACGTAACGTTACCCGAGTTACAAGCTGTCATTTCTGACTTCATTGAGAAGCTAATAGCCGAGAGCACGACTTGTTGGGTGAGTTTTACCACAAACATTTGATGTTGTGTTAGCTCTGTTAGCTTGATTAGTCTTACGGTGCAATGGATAGACAAAAACTTTGAACTTAAAATGTCTGTCCGTCATGCACAGGAGTGCAGAGGATCCCACACTGCGGCTAGGAACCTTGAACAATCCTCCATAAGTGAGACGGCACCGCAGGAGACTAATGCTAATAAATAACATTTAACGCTTTTCATTTAATATAAATCAAAGTGCTATGCATATCATATGGCTGTGACTGAATATATATCACCAGCTCTTACAGCTGTTGCCCTTTTTTTTCTTTATCAAATAAGCCTAGAGGGGTATTTTCTGACAAAGGAACGTATATAAAATATCGGTATCAGTATTGGTTATCGGCCGAGTAAGTTTTAACATGTCGGCATATCGGATATTGGCCAAAAATCTAATATTGTGCTGTGCATCTCTAAAGGTTAGCGTATGAAAAATGTAATAGAAAGAAAATAACACAAAATCAGACAGAAAACAGCTAAAATCCACAAATTACAACAGAAATACAAATGTAGTAAATATCACAATATTCAGTGCACAATATACTTCAATCACTGAAGGTCTTGTGGAATAAAGATGAAACGATTCAAAGACAAATCCATCCAGAGGAGCTGACTTAACCTTTTTAAATATATATACAGTACTGTACTTACTTAACTTGGGCAAAACATAAGTAAATGACAGACGTTATTGTACAACTATTCACATTGTTTGATTACACAATTAGGAATCAATTTGTTGCATAACAAATTTATAGTAGCTTCCATTAAAGTAAACTTTGTATCAAACTTTGAAAATTTTGATTTAAAAAAAAACATTGTTTCCTTTAATGTAAATAGCCTTTTGCTGTGAGCTGGTTGGCGGTTGGACCACACAGAAGCACTTTGGGAAAACAGCTACAACAGGAACGTCACATTCTCACACAAACACTTCTGGTGCTGAGACAAGGCAGGAATGTGTGTGTCCATTTGCACACTTTTGTAACAATAGGCCCAGAAGCACATTTGTTTTATTATAGAATATCAAGATTTGGTGTGGGATTATTGGCATATTGTTTAAAATTAAAAGTCTTGTCATTCATTGCTGGGTAAAATCACTTTTTGGAGGTCCACAAAGTAGCCAGCACTGGTTCCAGCAAGATGGATGGACTCCGTTTATGGCTCACTATATTTTTAAAGTGTATCTGGTCTATTTCATATACGCCCCTTCTGGTTCAAGACACATGGGATGCTGTGTGTATACAGTGTGTGTGAGTCAGAAGGGGCTTAAGGAAATAAAGAAACTGCAGTTGAGCTTGTGGGATGAGTGTGTCTGCATGCGAGTGTGTGTAACGGGGACATCTCTTGAGTGTCATCTGGGCTTTGCTCCAGGTCTGGGTTTCTTCTTACCCCCACTGGGGGTTGTCTGTATGTGTGTGTTTGTGCGCACTCTCAGACAATCAGAAGTCTTTCCCATGGAGGCTTTTGGGAAACAAAATGAGACTGGCAGCCATCAGTCTTTTGTGTGTGCATGTGCACGTGTGTGTGTATCTGTGTGTGTGTTTATGCCTAATAGTGGCTGTGATGAAAGGCAGGGGAGCCAGCAAGGACCCGTCTGAGGCCCTGGTAATCAGGGCCAGCCTGAGCTGACATCCTTCTCAGGCTGACAGCGCCTTCCTCTTCTCTCCTCATGTATATACACACACTCTTTCTTTCTTTTCCACACACACACATATGCGTGTGTATACCTATTTGGCTGAATGGTCACCGCTCAGTCACTGCCAAAGGACACGCTGACATCCTTTTCCCGTCCTAGTTTTCCTTCTTTTTTTGTTTCACATTCTGATCAGTTTCATATGCTGGGGGTTATTCTCACTCTGTGCACCCAACATACGTAACTGTGTGAGTGTGTGTGTGTTTCTGAACTAAAGGTGTACGAGTTTAACAAGGAGCGTCTGTTATATTTTGTTTCTCAGCAGGCTATAGTAGGACATGTGTGTTTAGCTTGGTATACATTCAATATGTGTGTGTTTCTGTCTGTTTTCTGTTCTCTGGGAGAGTCAAGAGCAAGGAGGCAGGTGATAGGAGGAGGGAGAAAGTCGACCGTGTTGAAAAGCAGGGAAAAAAAAGAAATCGTAAGAGATGAGAGGAGTGGGGAAGAAGGCTGTTTTATTTTATACTGTGAGGGCCTGTTGCTAATTAATGTTTCTTGGTCGGTTTCTGTCGGAGCTGAGTAATGTTTTTGATCTTTATGCCTGATAACTGCATACCTAATGAGATTTCAAAGCTGGTGGAGATGGGAGTTGCTGCTCCCTGCAATTATTGACAGATGCCTTTTCTCCGCCACTGGCTGCCGTGCCATAAATCCTTCCTCAGTAATGAGCTTGAGAAGTGCCACCCTGCCAGTGAGCTAATGAAACCAAGCAAGGGGGGCCGTCTGTATGTGTGTGTGTGTGTGTGTGGATGTGTGTGTGTGTGTGCATGCGTG
>JBBPBX010020696.1:0-21975 GCA_038048925.1 Garcialebias charrua | reverse complement strand
GACAAACTGACATGGAAACAACACATAAATTCTGTAAGAATAAAAATATCTAAATCTATTGCAGTACTGTACAAAGTCAGAGACTTATTAAATGATAAAGCTTTGTATTTGTTGTATAACACAATTATTGTTCCACATTTAATTTATTGTGTTGATGTTTGGGGGAAAGCATGTAAAACTATTACAAAGCCTATTTTTATGTTACAGAAAAGAGCTGTAAGAATTATGTTTATGTTTATTAAATTTGTTCTCTTTATTTTATTTTTTTTTACAAAAAGTCCAATACAAAACAATTCCATAAATGATAACGTACAAAATGTATAAAAAAAAGAAAGGCAACAGAAAAAAGAAAAAATCTTATTACCGGTATATCTGCCCCTTTTTTCAAACAATCAGTTCAAACAATAATAATCTTCCAGTAACAGAACAAACTGAATAACTCTTTCTAATTTTCTAACTAGTACAATACACATTACGCTACTAAATATATATTTTTTAACAATTTAGTTTTGACCATTTTCTTAAATGTAAACATTTTTAACTTCATTCTCCAAACCATTCCATAATCCAGTTCCCTGGATTGAGGTAGACCGTCCCTTCAAACTAGTTCTGAATTTTGGTTATACAAATATGTCTGTCCCCTTAATATTATGACAACTTTGTCTTTTAACTAAATGCATTTGGATATTTAAAGGTAATGCGTCACTCTGAGCCCTACACATAACTGATAAAATATTATAGTCTACCAAATCATGGAACTTCAATAATTTTAGTTGATAAAATAATGTACTTGATGGATGACGGTAATGCTTTCTAGTGATAATTCTTACAGCTCTTTTCTGTAATACAAAAATAGGCTTTGTGATTGTTTTACACGCTTTCCCCCAAACATCAATACAATAGATTAAGTGTGGAACAATGATTGTGTTATACAACAAATACAGAGCTTTATCATTCAATAGTCTCTGACTTTGTACAGTACTGCAATCGATTTAGCTATTTTTATTCTTACAGAATTATGTGTTGTTTCCATGTCAGTTTGTCATCAATAACACCCAAAAACTTCACCTCATTCACTCTACAAATCTCAACACCCTCAATTTTGAATGGAACATCAACAGTTTTCTTTTTATTACTGAATATCATGTAATTAGTTTTATCGAGATTTAAAGGTTCAGTATGCAGTTTCTGTAGAACTGCAGCAGTTAGAAATATTTTCAACAGGCAAAGCATTCTGATCCCTCCCCCTCAGAGCCATATGTGGCTCTGCCCCCTTGTGGTCTGTTGAATTTCAAATTCAAGCTCTGTTTTTATTGGCTGATTCAAATTCAAGCTCTGTTTTTATTGGCTGGTTACAAACTCTGTTTTTATTGGCTGGAAAATGGCGGGTCACCTTTTCTTTTTAGAAATGCTTATTTACCACCTGGAGAAGCAAGGGGACAATATTTTTTTTTAAATTTTTTCAGAGATTACCTGGCTAACATCAGTCTGTCAGGAGGTAGTGACAGAGTGAAGAAATATGTTCATAAAAAAAGCTACATACTGCAGCTTTAATGATAATTTATTGATTTTAAACCAAGTTTGTATTTTGACAAATTCTGTTTTTATCAATTCCAACATTTGTTCTATATCTTTACCTAAACAAAAAATGTGGTATCATCAGCAAAAAGTACACATTTAAGGAGTCCTGACACATTTACCAAGTCATTCACATATAAAATAAATAGCTTTGGTCCAAGTACAGAGCCTTGAGGAACTCCACATGTGATATTACAGAGGTCAGATCTTACATCATTTATTTGTACAAATTGTTTCCTATCTTTCAAATAGCTAGATACCCACTGTAATGCTGGTCCTCTAATACCATATTTGTTCAGTTTTTCAAGGAGAATGGTGTGATCAATAGTATCGAATGCTTTTTTTAAATCAACAAAAATACTGATACAATATTGTTTTTGATCGACAGCAGTAGTTATTTGTTCCATTAATTCCATGAGAGCCATTGATGTAGAGTTTTTTGCTCTAAACCCATACTGACTGTTGCTTAGAATATTTTGTTTATCTATAAATTGATCTAGTCTGTTCACAAATAGTTTTTCAAGAATTTTTGAAAACTGTGGTAACAAGGATATAGGTCTATAATTGTTGAACACACATTTATCACCATTTTTAAAAAGAGGAACTACCTTAGCTACTTTCATATTATCTGGAAATATTCCTGTTGAAAATGATAAATTACATATATATGTAAACGGCTCAATAACATGGCTCATTATGTCCTTTACAAACATCATATCCATGTCCACCCAGTCTTTTGATCTCTTGTCTGTAAGATTTTTTACTACATTCATTATTTCCTCTTTGTTAGTTCCATTTAGAAAAATACTGTTTGCACAACCTGTAATTGAATGGTTCACATTATTATCTACTTTTGGTATTTTAGCTGCAAGGCTTGATCCAACATTCACAAAGTATTGATTAAATCCATTTACAATTTCATTCTCATCATGGATTTCATTGTTGTCCTTTACAAAATATTGTGAAATACCAGTTTTTACTTTATGATTCTTCAGAACACTATTCATTACTCTCCATATTGCTTTCATTTCACCATTATTTTTATTTAATAATTCACTATAATATTCCTTCTTATGTTTCCTTATAGGCCCTGTGATGGACTTGCGACCCATCCAGGGTGTACCCCGCCCCTCGCACTGTGATTGCTGGATATGGGCACTAGCGACCCCCGTGACCCAAAATGGAAGAAACGGGTAAAGATAATGGATGGATGGATGGATGGATGGATGTTTCCTTATAATCCCTACTAATTTATTTTTATACTTCTTATATTTTTCTTCAGTGTTCTGAATTCGCAATTTCAAGAAACATGAATACAAATAATTCTTTTTTTACAAGCATTTCTCAACCCTTTAGTCATCCATGGTTGGTCAATAATATTTCTCTTTGAGTAATTTTTTTGCACACAATTCTTTTCATACAGGCTTTCCAAGATATTCATAAACTCATCATATGATCTGTTCACATCATCAACATACACGTCATTCAGTCTTGTTTATCTAGATAATCTTTTAATTCATCCAAAGCTTTTTTCCATCCATCCATCCATCCATCTTCTTCCGCTTATCCGGGGTCGGGTCGCGGGGGTAGCAGCCTAAGTAGGGAGGCCCAGACTTCCCTCTCCCCAGCCACTTGGAGCAGCTCCTCCGGGGGAATCCCAAGGCGTTCCCAGGCCAGCCGAGAAACATAGTCCCTCCAGCGCGTCCTGGGTCTTCCTCTGGGTCTCCTCCCGGTGGGACATGCCCGGAACACCTCACCAGGGAGGCGTCCAGGAGGCATCCTAACCAGATGCCCGAGCCACCTCAACTGGCTCCTCTCGATGTGGAGAAGCAGCGGCTCTACTCCGAGTCCCTCCCGGATGACTGAGCTTCTCACCCTATCTCTAAGGGAGAGTCCAGACACCCTGCGGAGAAAACTCATTTCAGCCGCTTGTATCCGAGATCTTGTTCTTTCGGTCATAACCCAAAGCTCATGACCATAGATGAGGGTGGGAACGTAGATCGATCGGTAAATTGAGAGCTTTGCCTTTTGACTCAGCTCTCTCTTCACCACGACAGACCGGTACAGCGCCCGCTTCACTGCGGACGCTGCACCTATCCGCCTATCGATCTCACGCTCCAGTTTTCCCTCATTCGTGAACAAGATCCCGAGATACTTAAACTCCTCCACTTGGGGCAGGACCTCCTCCCCGACCCGGAGAGGGCATGCTACCCTTTTCCGGCTCAAGACCATGGCCTCGGATTTGGAGGAACTGATCCTCATCCCGGCCGCATCACACTCGGCTGCAAACCGCTCCAGTGAAAGTTGTAAATCACGAACTGATGAAGCCAGTAGGACCACATCATCTGCAAAAAACAGAGAAGCGATTCTAAGGTCACCAAAACGGATCCTCTCAACACCTTGGCTGCGCCTAGAAATTCTGTCCATAAAAGTTATGAACAGAATCGGTGACAAAGGGCAACAAAGCTTTTTTTGACGTGTTTATTATCTTTTTCTTCGTTGTAACTGCTTTTGTGATGCTTTGATCATTTTTATAGATTGTTCACAAGAAAACATTACCGTCATCCATCAATTACATTATTTTATCAACTGAAATTATTGAAGTTTTATGCTTTGGTGGATTATAATATTTTATCAGTTATGTATAGCACTCAGAACAACGCATTACCTTCAAACATTCAAATGCATTTTGTTAAAAGAAAAGTTGTTACAATCTAAAGGGAACAGAGATATTTGTAAAACCACAGTAAAGAACTAGTTTAAAAGGACGGTCTACTTCAATCCAGGAAGTTGGATTGTGAAATGGTTTGGAAAATGATGTAAAAAAAGCCAAGTCATGGTTTATGTTTAAGAGAATGATCAAAACCGAATTGTTAAAAATACATATGAATTAGTTTAATGTGAAATGTATTAGAAATTGAAAACTGGGATGAGTTATTCATTTTGTTCTGTTATTTATGGAAGATTATTGTTTGAATTGATTGTTTGAATTGATACCAACTTTTTCCAACAATCAGATTAAACAATAATAATCTTCAACCAACAGTACAAAATGACTAACTCTTTCTAATTTTCTAACTGATACAATACACATTACGCTATTTCATATATATTTTTAACACATTTGTTTTGATCATTTTTTTAAATGTAAACATTGACTTGGCATTTTTAACTACATTCTCCAAGCCATTCCATAATCTAATTCCCTGGATTGAGGTAGAACGTCCCTTCAAACTGGTTCTGAATTGTGGTTTTACAAACAACTCTGTCCCCTTAAGATTATAACAACTTTGTCTTTTAACAAAATACATTTGGATATTTAAAGGTAATGCATTATTTTGAGCGCTATACATAACTGATAAAATATTATTGCTACCTTTCATTTTTTTTACATTTGGTACACTATCATTTATGAGATTGTCTTGTATTGTTTCTTTTGTAAAAAAATGAACAAATTTAATAAACATAAACATAAACATAGTTTAAAAACAAAGGGGGCAGATATGACAAGATTTTTTCTTCTTTCTGCTGCCTTTTCATTTTAAGTTTTGTTTTCATATAGTATGTGTAATTGCTTTGTGTTTTAATTTAAAATGAATTTAAAAAAGAACTTTACTAACTGGCTTTTTATGAATGTGAATGTTCCTGTTCAGTGTCCTGAGATGACTTTGTTGTCAATTGGTGCTTTATAAATAAACTGAATTTAATTTAATCAAACTGAATGGTTGTTTGTCTCTATGGGTCCTAAAGATGGACTGAGACCTGTCCAGGTGTCCCCGGCCTCTCAAAAAGTGACTGCCGGACATGGGCACCAGTGACCCATGTGACCGGAAAAGGAAGGAGTGGGTAAAGACAATGGATGGATGGGTGGATGGATGGATGGATGGATGGATGCTGCATTTATTGAATGAAGAAAACTTGTATTTGTTTTTGTTACAGAACAGAGGCTTTAAGAAATCAGAGGTGCAACATTTGAAGGAAAATGTTCTTGTGTCAAAACAAACATCAGAACTTTGTGTATGCTCCGACATGAAGCTGCAGAGAATAAAGATGAAAATAACTTATTAAAAAAAACACTGACCTGATGCAGCTGTGATGACCTGGACAAACTCCATCTTTCTTTAGCTTCCTTCCTTCAGCGTTTGCAGATCTGCTGCAGACGAAATGTTTGATGTGACTTTAATATTGCAGCTGATGATGCTCACGATTTGCATTTTATCTTTTTAAACCTGATGCATGCAAGAAAGTCAAAACAATTCAAACTAGTCTGTTTACATACTAATTTACACATCAGTCATTTGCCTGAGGTTCTTCAGAGTCAGTGGAACGTGCAACACGGGTCGGGTCAGTTCAGCTTGGACAGTTTATTGGATCATTAAGCTCAGCAGCACCGTTAATATATTCTCCAAAAGATTTATATTTAAATATATTTAAAAAGTTTTAATTTCTGTTGCAGTCCGTGCCGTCTGTTGGGTGTCAGATATATCAACCGCAGATAAATATTTCCGATTTTCAATATTTACTTGTTTTTACTCTAAAATACAAAGTACATAGATAATAAAAAATAAGTAGTGGGGATATTTATTGATTTGAAAAAGGCATTTGATACTAGACCATAAAATCCTGCTACATAAAATGGAAAGGTATGGAGTCAGAGGGGAAGCAAATAACTGGTTAAAAAGTTATCTTGATAACAGGCAAGCAATATGTTCACATTGGGCAGTTTAAATCTGAATGTTTGAATATGACATGTGGTGTTCTGCAAGGCTCAGTACTGGGTCCCAATTTTTTTTATTATGTATATTAATGACATATGTAGAGTGACAAGTATAGTTAATTTATTTGTATTCACAGATGATGCAACTATTTTTTGTTCTGGGGAGGATTTAAAACAACTTTTGGAAGTTGTCGGAAAATAAGTGGATAAATTAAAATTTTGTTGAAGTTTGTTGAATTAAAGTTTTGTTGAAATTGTGTTGAAGTTTTTGTATTGAGTGCTTGTTCTGATAAATTAAAATGTTAGTTTGATAGAAACAAATTATCTTTAAATTTATCTAAAACCAAATTTACGTTGTTTGGAAATTTAAAAATTAATACAAATGTTAAACTGGAGATAAACAATGTATTAATTGATAGTGTGAAAATAAGTTTATAGGTGTAATTTTGGACCAGTTAAGTTGGAAACCTTATAGTGTAATAAGATGGCTAAAACCATTGGGATAATGGGAAAAACAAGTCATATGTTGAACATTCAATCTGTGCAAAGTCATTATTACACCTGTAAGAATTAAAGTGGAGGTCAATATTAATACTGACCTCTTTATCCTTAATTAATCTACTTATTCAGATTGAATAGTAAATTCACGGATTCTCTTCTTTTTCAGTTTATTCAATATTTCTGTGATCTTTATGATGGATAAATAAACAGAGCCATTAAGTGACAATGGACACGTTAACTTAGTTTGATATGTCAAAGAGACACTATCATTTATTTAAAATAAATCAACTAAATTAACACCATTACACTTGATTGACATGATTTCACTTTCTTTCAATTCAAATACGTCAGCACACTTAAATTTAACACAACAGACTTAAATATTGGATGTTAACATATTTAGTCTGTGGGCTCTTTTAGCTTAAAAATATAGTTTCCAGCTTAGATAGAGAGGGGAAAGAGTAGGAGGAATAAGAGGTTGGAGAGATTAAGTTATTTATCTCGAGTGTAACCAGAGATGACACATTCCATCCGACTTCGGCTAAATCCCAGGTACGTTTGTAAACCGCTCTTTACCTTTTGACGATGCGTCTGATAAAGATATTGCCAGCCTCCCAGGTGCACGGAGTCCTTCCGGCCCTCGTACGTCTGAACTGGTCGTTTACTTCCAACGTCTCCTCGGATCCGCGTCAGCCGTCAGAAACATGTGGCAGCTTCTGGCTGACTTCAAGACGAGATGTTTCTCAAAGGAAGTTCATTAAGAACTTTGGAGCTTTTGCTCGGGGAACTGGATGGAGACGTCCATCAGTTCTAGCTGACAAGTTAGTCTTTGGCTCTTGACCAAGCTTGACCAGCTGCAAGGCAGAGAGCTTTCAGGTCTCCGTCCATTCAAACTCTTTGTCCATTCAAAGACTGAAGCGTTTCCGCACAGTTAGAACTTAAAAGCAGGAACACAGAGAGGAGTTCACTTGCTTTATCAAACCCAAGGTTACAAGCCAGCAGCAGAGAGAAATGTTTAGGAAAAAAGACAGATAACGCTGGAGCCCTGCTCATCAGACTGTCTCTGAGTTTCTAAACAAAACCGTCCGGTCTCTGTGACCCGAAGGCTTCACCTTTAAACACAGCAGTGAAGACAGTAATTAACACATTTCAGAATAACACAGCATAAAAGCACATATCATGAAAATGAGAAAAGTTATTCTTGATTACATTAGAATAAAATCAAGATATAGAAATAGTCTCTTTTAGTGACTATATGTCCTCAGATTATAACTAATGGAATAATTGTGTTAAATGTCCTGCTTTACTGAGAGGTCAGTAAAGGTCATCACTGGACAGTTCAAAAGTACACAGGTGTCTTAAAAGTGGACAAGGTCATGTCCACTACATCTCCCCCCTTTTGGAAGCCATCGCCAGTCGTTGGGGATGGGGTCCAACACGAAAGGAAACCTTGAACTGTCTCTGATCTTGAAGTAATCCGGCGAGTGGAAAAGAAAAAATCAAAAATTATAATCCCATAAAGTTTTTGGAACTTCCATACTGTTCGTAGGTAATCCCATTGCGGTAAGCTTTTAATCCCTCGGAAAACTGAGTCTGTTAACTCTTGGAAAACAAAGTCTGTGATCCTTTGGAAAACAAAGTCTTATAATCCACAGCGGTAATCCCATAGCAGTAATTCCACCACGATTAGAGTTGGTGATTTCATCAGCAACAATTGTTTTTGTAATCAGCATGTAGAGGGGATCCCTCGATTGACGCAGAGGAGGCGATCCTTGGATGAAGGTTGAAGACCAAGCGTTGGAGCTGCAGGTCCCCACATCGAAGGTTGTTGGCTGGTTGGTCTCCAGTCAGTGCCACTCTGGTTCTATGTGTCATGCAATTATGTGGTTTTAGGTGGGCTTATGATTGGGATTTTACATTAGGCCCTACCTATATGCACCTGGTATGTAAGCTATCATGGTTTAGATCAGCTATAATTACCAATTAAGGGGTGGATCAATTCTGTAAATTAGATATAGGGATCTATACCTATAGAATTTTGGAGGGCTTCTGTAACGAAGGCCTCTAATTCCAAACTATTCCTCCATTCATTACTTAGTTTAGGTTAAACTAAAGTAGAAAAATGAAATATAGTTTGATCTAAATGTCTGTTGTCTTTTAGACGAACGACGTAGGATTTGGTGTACCTAATAAATTTTGAAGTCTATGGCGAGACTCATCAAAATGAATAGATAATCTAGAATAGAAACGATCGAATCGGTTCAATTTAGAAATCGTGAGGCCAGTGTAGTTTATGGTACCTTGAGTAGCTTTAAACTACATTGACTCTTCAACGGTTGAGATTTAACAAAACGAACTGCATGTTGGCATAGTTAGATCCATCTTATGCATTAATCAATGTTAATACAAAACCTTTTTTGGCTGGGAGTGTCCAGAACCACAACAATATCTCAAATAATGACAACAGTAATGACTAAACAACAAGGAAACAACGTTTCACTGCTTCGACACACTCTTGTCGTCAGATTCCAAAGTGCAACACACAAGAAAACAGGTCTCAACTTTATGACCGAGGTCAACTTAAATCTTGTGGATTTAAATGGTTGTTAAGATTAGTTTTTGTTGTGGGTGTTGGACTTAGCGTTTCTAAGTTCAAGTTGGACAATGCGACTTATAGGGTGGGAAATATGGTAGTTTAAACCTGATTAGTTTATTTACTAACTTGTGTTTGGACGACCTTATTATCCCATGAAGTCGGTGAGTTTGTGAGATCTTTGTCTTTTGTGGAGTCATTGAACGCCTTGTAAGGTTTGATCTGATTTCGATGTACCCATTTAGCAATTGGCTCTTTGCGGCCTTTGCTGATTTTGATCTCGTAGACGACTGAGGACACTTTGTCTGTTATCAGATGAGGTCCAGTCCACCTGGGCATTAGTTTGCGGGCGAGAGTTCCGGTCCCGGACTCTCCTTTCCCGGTTGCTGGGGCGAACGTATAGTACCAGACTCTGTCTCCCACTTGGAGTTCATTGTGAGAGGCCTTCTGGTCATAGTACGCCTTGCGTCCTTCAGCGGACCTTTCCAGGTTTTTCTGGGCGAAAGCAAAAGTGTTTCTGAGGTGTACATTCAAATCTTTCATGTATTGTTGTGTAGTGTAGGCTGTCGCCATGACGGCGTCGCCTGGTTGGTACAACAGGTGTAGAGGGAGAGTCATCTGTCGACCGGTCATCATCTCGAAGGGAGAGATGCCAGTTGATGTGTGTGGAGTGGCTCTTATGGCCATGAGGACCAGAGGGAGTTTCACATCCCAGTCCTTGTGGTTTGCAGCCACGTATTTCTTCAAAATACTCACCACAGTTCTGTTTGCTCTCTCAACTTGGCCTGAAGCCTGTGGGTGGTAGCCGACATGAAAGTTGGCCTTGACGCCTAGCGTCTTCCACAGTTCTTTCATCACTTCACCTGTGAAGTGTGTACCTTGGTCTGAGTTCACCCGAAGGGGAAGTCCAAACCTTGAGAATATATGATTCATTAACAACATAGCAGTTGTTTGTGCTGTGTCGTTAGGAGCTGGTAGGCATTCTACCCATTTGGTAAATGCACAGGTTACCGTGAGAAAATATTTATTTCCTCTAGAGCTCTTAGTGAGTGGTCCAACCCAGTCGATCTGGAGGTCAGACCATGGGAATGCAATGCCTCTGCTTTGCAGTGGTGCTCTGTGAAGTGGTCTGGTTGGCTGAAACTGGCCACAGACCACGCACCCTTCAATGTAGTCCTTGACATCCTTTTTCATTCCAGGCCAATAGGCAATTTGTTTTAATGCCGTCAGCGTGGCTTTATCTCCTTTGTGTCCTGCGGACGGGAGATCATGGGCATGAACTAACATCACCCCCCTTTGGTCATGGGGAACCACGAACACAGGTGAGGACGTTGGTCCATGAGCGAAAGTCAGGATGCCCTTGAGTAGTTTAAGCTGTTTGCGCAGCTGATAAAGGACTTTAAGGTCTGGATCGGAATCCAGTTCGTCTTTAGACGGAGTGTTCTTGTCCGGATCAGTCAGATACAGTATCATGGAGTTGATAGCAGGATCCGACTTCTGAAGTTGGATGATGTCAGGGTCAGTCAGTGCGGGTCGTACGGAGACTGCGTTGTCAGCAGGTTTGTCCGCGGCCTGTGCACGTGTGACTGCCATAACTCTGACTGAAGGTTGTGTTGGCAGAGTCTCGATTAACCAGGAGGGGTCGAAGGACCATAGAGGACCTTCGTCGGCTCCTTCTTTGGCTAAGGAGTCTGCAATGTCATTGTAGTGTTTGTCATCGCCAGGGACTCTAGAATGCCCTGGAACCTTCTTCCAGTAGATCTGTAAGTCATGTGATGTCACCAAGTGATCACACGCTATGAAAAGCTCTTTGTGTTTGACCACTTTTCTGTCGCTTGTTAGGAAACCGTTCTGTTTCCACACAGCGAGGTGACAAGCGAAACTCAAACGAGCATAGTTAGAGTCAGTGCAGATGACTAGCGTCTTGATGGAGCGTTCTACTACAATCTGGAGAGCTATTAGGATTCCTGCAATCTCAGCATACTGAGAAGTCTGAGATCCTAATTTGTAGCTGAAAGTTATCTGCTCTTGGCCTTGGAGGAGGACCCCTCCAACACCTGCTCTGCAGATCTTGTCGCGGAGGAATGAAGATCCATCCACGTACAATGTTGTCATATCTTTGCAGATATTGTCATCAAAGAAGTGGTGATTCGGGTCTTCAGTTACTGGGGTTTTTACCTCAACCGGCGGCTGGGTGGCTGGTACATCTTGTGTACACTTCTGGCAGATTGCCAAGTCCGTCCCCAGATGAGACTTCTTGTTCTGACCATAACGGATGTCTAGGTTAAAACTTTGAAGTGCCATGAGCCACGTTGCAACACGTGAGTTTGTCACCACACCATCTCTGATGCGTTCACTGTTAAGGAAGGTCACTGGCTGGTGTTGTGTTTCCACAATGATTTTCTGCCCACCAATGTAGCTGGAGAAATGTTTAACTGCCCACACTGTGGTCAGTAAAGCTTTCTCACAGTCTGAGAATCTCAATTCGGGGCCTGCCATCGTTTTGCTGGCGTAGGCTACTACACGTTTGTCTCTGTCGTGTATCTGGTATAGACCTGCACTTATGCAATGAGCTGAGAAGCCCACTTCCAAGTAAAACTCTTTGTTGTAGTCCGGGTAGACTAAACAAGGGGCTGACTTGATCCTGTTTATAAGAGCGTCCATAGCCTGCTGCTGTTTGTCAGTCCAGACAAATGGAACGTCTTTCTTAAGGAGTTCAGTCAGTGGCTTTGCAAGGTCTGCATAGTTCTCTATGAACTGGTTCGAGTAGTTACACACGCCAAGAAAACTTTGTAGTTCTTTGAGACTGGTGGGGACTTTGAGATTGTCAAGGCCTTGGGTGCGAGTCAGCTGTGGTTGTACTCCGTCTGGACCTACAAGTAGGCCAACGTAGTCCACCTTGGTTCTGCACCACTGGCACTTCGACAGTGATATTTTAGCACCAGCAGTTGTTAGCTGATTCAGAACGTGGTCGATCTCAGCCAAATGTGAGTCCAGTGTTGGCTGCCTCAAAAGGACATCGTCCACGTAGATCAGTGTTCCACGCTCGTGGGCGTCTGGACATGCTTTGTTCAAGAAGATGTTGAACTCTGCAGGTGAGTTAGCGTAGCCAAAGGGACACCTGTTAAAGGTGTATTGACGGCCACCAAAAGTGAAAGCTAGTTTGTACTGGTCCTCGGCGCGCACAGGGATGGTCCAAAAACCAGAGGCGACGTCGAGGGTCGAGAAGTACTTACCATTGGTGACCTTGGGCAGTTCCTGTTGGAGTTGCGTCATAGGCCATCTGGATAAGGGAACTTGTTTGTTTAGCTTTCGGTAGTCTATAGTGAGTCTCCACTTACCATTTGGTTTTAACACCGGCCATAAAGGCGCAGAGTAAGTGCTGTTACAGTATCGGATGATACCTTTTCCTAACAGGTCAGCAATGATTTCCCTGATAGGTTGATGTGCTGCCAGAGGAATCTTGTATTGTCTGACAAATGCAGGTGGAGCATCAGGCGGGGTTGGAATGCTCACTGTGTGGAGCGTGGTCAACCCACAATCCATCGAGTCAGTTGAGAATGATTTTTCATATTTTAGCAGAACTTTGCGAAGTTTGTCCCTGTCTTCATCAGTTTCCAAGGCGTCGGCCTGAGCGACCACCTGGTCTATCTGTGAAGCAAATGAGAGCGGTTCTTGTTCTCTGGGGAGCTCCAGTGAGTCCCCTTCAGTGTCATAAAACCTGTCAACAGGTAGTGCACTGTAAGTTTGAGGGCCTAGACTTTCTCCTTGGTTGAAACCGAACCTGTGGACAATGTCCCGGTCGGACTCAGTGGGGGAGAAAAGAGCTATGGCCTGTGTTGGTTTTGTGAACAAGACTCGCCCCGAATGATGACTTGGGATCAAGTTTTCTGGGAGTCCTCCCAGAAATGGAATGCTTAGTTCAAAATCATGAAAATCAGTAGAGATCAACCATCCTAGCTGTGAGCGCTTTGGGATCAGTACCTCTTCTGTGCTCGTGTTACACACAGCGACAGTCGTGGTTCTGCCGTCGAGGGTCACTTGGCATGTGGCCTCCATGGACAGTCCTAAGTTGAAAAACATAGGAGATGGTTGAAAGCATGCCTGTTTTGTTCTAATAGCCTGTCCTTTCATGATGTGAATCATCACCGGCTTGTTCATAACCTGAGGTGGCACCACAGTGTTATGGCTGTTAGCAACCTGGCAGACCTCTGGAATGGTCTGTCCAGCCTTAAGGTTCTCTGTGGTTAACACAGGAGAGTCCTTCGTGGCTGTATCTAGTGACCACAGTGCATTGTTGTTGACGTCCACTCGGACACCTAATCTTACCAAAATGTCGGAGCCTATGTAGGTTGCATGTGGTAAGTTCGGGACCACGAGGAACGGGTGATCCAGTTCTCGTTGGTTCCAGATTAGTTTAAGGTCAATGATCCCTTTAGCAGTCATTACCTGTTTATCGTTGGGGTCTAACGGGAAGCGGAAAGCCTTTTTGTTCATTCCGAGACCCAACTGTTTCTTAACCAAGGTTCCAAAGAAAGCTTGGCTGATCGCTGATTTCTCCGTCCAAGGGGACAGAACAGCATCATCGGTGTGGGATCCTTGAATCTCAACACCTTTGACTACCTGTGGTAGGTAGTGTTCGGTGAGTGCCAACTGTTTCAGCTCGCAGAGGGGGCTCTCTTGTTGGACCTCTACTGCCTCACCTGTAGTTGGAGGTTCACCCACAGGGATTGTGCTCTCGTCTGAGCATTCCCTTTTGCCTTCCGCGGTACCTGCCGTTAGACGGTCAGTGTTACTCTGTGTAGGCATATCGATCGGCAGTGGTTGACTCACTCTGGTCCACATTGTCTGATCGCCATAATCTATAACCGCGTCGAAGCGGTTTATAAAGTCTTGGCCAACCAAAAATGGGCATGAGTCAACGGTGGACACGTATACCGGGTGGTATAGTGTCGTCTCACCAATCTGCATGTGAACCATTGCTATAGCTGTTAGGGTTGTACTCGTCTCCGAGAGACCCTGCAAAACTATAGCACATTCTCTGAGGGGTATTTCCCTGTCAACACCGCTAGCGGCCAGCCGCAGCTCTTCTAACAGTGTGGGTGACATAACGGATATGTCTGCCCCACCATCCAAGAGGGCCTCTTTTCTGAGGATCCCTTCCAACGTGATGGACAGGTAAGCCTTCTTAGCGGGCCCCTTTCTGATAATGTCACACAGGAACTCACCAGGTTGTCTCCGACGTTTATCACGCCTACCCCTGACTGTGTGACCTTCATTTATCAGTACTGTTAGTGCAGACACACATGGGTCTGACTGTTCAGTTCGTGGCGAGCCACTTTCAACGGTGAGTGAGCTTTCCCCCCCTTTTTCTGACGAGGGGTGCTCAGGCTCCGTAGCAATGAAGTCATGGTTACAGTCAACGTTCTGTTGACTGTCACATTCTGGACTGTCAACGATTCGACTGTCATTACCCTGATTGTCAGCATCCTGGCCACCAATGTCTTGGTGACTGCCAGCAACTGTGGCATTGTTGTTGTTAGAATGTTCAGAGTTACTATCAATGATAGTGCTACACATCACACCGGGTTTGTTCTCATTTTTAGTATTTTCCCACGTGTCGAACATCTGACGTATTTCCTCCTTGACTTCTGGGGACAGAGGGCTACGGCCTTTCCTCCGGGACTTCTGCGATTTTTTGTCTGTCTCGGACTGTTCAGTTTGAGGGGTAGGGGGAGCAGGTCCACGGCGTGGGGGCCCCTTCCGGGCCCAGACTGGCTTCGGGTGTCCCCTCTGGGACCACCCTTGGTTCGGGGGTTCCTGCTGGGACCACCCTTGGTTATATGGGTTACCCTTGTACCCATAATCTTTACTCGTTGGACGCGCACCCCCCTTTTGATCCTTTTGTTCACCCTCCGTGTTTTGCTTGAGCCACCTTGGGTTTTTCCTCAAGCGGACACCCCCACTTTGTGGTTTGTCAGGGTGAAAGGTCTGTTTCTTTTCGCCTGTCGGTGGATAGGGAGCTGGTGCTCGCGTCCCTTCCAGTTCCAGCGATTGGGAGTCGGCTCTCGCACTCGTGAACACCTCTACGGGTGTTCTGCATTCCATGCGGGCCTCGAAAACATTTACGGCGCATTGTTTCATTTCCTTGATGGTCTTGTCTCTGAAATTAGCCATCACTTGAACTGACTCTTTTATATCAGGGTGGAGGTTTTTACCGAAAAGGTATTTAAAACCTACGTCGTCCTCCATGCCCGGTTCATTGCGATTACCAAAGAAAGCCTGGAACATTCTCTGGTAATATGCCTGTGGATGCTCCTTCTTACCTTGCACGACCTTCTCGGCATCAGGGTAGCCACCAGGCCCCATGTTTGGAGTGAACTCTCGTATAAGAGTATCACGCAACAGTTTGTAATCTGTTTTTATGGCGTCCGGTTGGCGAACAATGAAGTTATATACAGGCCAGTCTGCGGTGAGCCTGATCAGCGCAATTTTATCCTCAGCAGTAGCATTTGGAAAATTACCCAGCTGGAAATCAAGAGAGTCTAGGTAGTTCTTTGTATAGATTGAACCCAACGGCCCTGGCTCAAAGCGTTGAATGTATCTAGAAAGCTTCTGGAGTTCAGGTATTGGAATAGAAAGTTTAGCATCATTGCTATTCCCATTTACCTGTGATCCATGTGCAGGTGTTGATGTTGAGGACGCAAGTCCCTGCTCCGACTGGCGGGTCTTAACAGGTACGGTGAGCTGTTCTGCATCACCGCGTGGAGGTGGTGGGGGTGGTGGTGTGATGCCTTGAGAATGCTTTGCCACAACATCCACCCACCTCTCCCTTTCTTTAAAGAGGTTTTCTTTAGTTAAGGTCAGTTCCACCTTACTTTCAGTCAATTCTCTGCGTAAACAATCAACTGCAGTTTGTAGCGCTGTGCACTGTTCACTGAGTTTTCTATTTTCCTCGAATTGAGTGCTCTCTTTTAGTTGTTCTTTTAATTTATCATACTCTATTTTCAACATTGTGCACCGGGTGTGGGCTTCTTCTCTTTTTTCCTTGTTCTCTTGTAGATCTTTAGACATCGATTGTACCTGTTGCTGTAATATTTCATTCTCTCTGATAGATCGTCATATTTTTGTCCTCTGGACCGAATGTTTTCTTCATATGAATGTGTTTGCAACAGTATTTCATTGTTTAAACGTTCAATCTCTGTATTTGTCGTTTTCTTGTATGACACAAACTCTGAAGTGGTACCTTCGTGTTTAGTTTTCTCATCAGCCAGTTTATTTTTTTCATCAGCCAGTTCATCCTCAAGGTCCCCACTCTTATACAGTTCATGGTCCAGTCTGGTCTTCAACAGAAAGGCCAATTTGACAGTACGGTCGGCGCTGAGCTTTTTTCCATCTTTTTTGATTATGCCTGTTGCTAGACTTTCTAACTCTGTGTCCAGAGTCGGGGTGTCCATTGCTGCTACCTCCTCACCATACTTCACGAGTGTTTTCATTAGCAGTTTTAAGGCATTATCAACACAATCTGTGTCCTCTGACTCAGACTCTGAATCCTCCTGCGCTGGGATTTTCTCCTCAACCGGCGCTGGAGTTTGCTCACCATCAGCATCCTCCAAGGATGAGGATGGAACAACTTCATCTGATTGTTTATCCATATTTGTTTTGAGTCTGTAAAAATCAACAAGCTGGTACATGCAGGTGTTATTCGAAAAAGAAATTCGTTATCAAATTAACCTCACTGTTGTAAACGTACACAGAAAAACGTTAAAAATGCTATTTTTAACCAAAAGTGTACAGTGTATGCCAATGCTGTTTAAAATTTTGAATGTGGAAATGCTCTGCTCTCCATCAACTTTTCTTTTTTATTTAATCTGAAAATCAAATAAAAGATGCTTTTTTGAGTGTTATTTTAAATCTCTTCAGTATTTAAAATGAGCATCAATTGTTCGTCTGTACCTCTGTTTTCAAAAATTCTTTATTTAAAATAAACAGGAGTTTTTGTTTGTGTACAGAACAATTTTAAAGCTGGTAATTTTCACCATAAAAAATGCTGACTTTATGATGTGTTGAGAGAAAACTCATCTATTAACGTCCAGCAGGGGGCAGCGTCGCGTATGTTATCACGAAGCGACTGAGTTTAAATCAGTACATGGAAAGAAAACAACCTATTAGGGTTAGTTTTCAGTAAGAACGTGATAATTGCTCGAACCGCTTTCTTGTCAGAGACAAGTTTATGTTGCTAGACAGTGTTGATGGCTTCAGATGAGTGTTTAAGTGTGTGTTCGTGTGTGAACGAGTGTGAGCCAGCGAGTGTGACCTGTCACTCAAAGTGCGGCACCTGGAAGTGACGACAAAAATGGGCGGGCCCACGCAGCGTGCGTAGCGCGTCACCAGCTTCTTACGTGAGCGAGGCGGAGCTCGCTACAACATACGTGACGTCAACAAATCAATCACAGCATATGTAGTTCATTCTCCAAGCATAAATGGCGAATGTAGTTTTTCTTACCTTCGACCAATGTAGTACCGGAAATGACGACAAAGTGGGCTGGTCGCAACGGCGTGCGACGTGATTGACAGCTCACAACAGCGAATCAGCGTTCGCCACAAGAGTGATTGACAGCACACAACAGCGAATCAGCGTTCGCTACAAGAGTGATTCACAGCACACAGCACTCGTATCATCCAATCACAGCTCATAAACGGACATGAGACACGTCTTCTTAACGTTAGCTTGCACAGCAGACCACAACTTTATAGACTCTTAAAACAACTCAAACGCTACAATTTAACTTCCCAAAATTCTGAAACATGCGGCGCGCACATCTAGACAGGCAAACTTAGTTACGCTCAGTAACACAGCACCTCAACTGTAACACGACACGGACTCCCTCGGAGCCGCGTTCAGGTCGGTTCCGTCCACTTTAAAGGAGCAGAACTCGGGTTTCACGAACCACTAACCGACACGTTCTAACAGTATATGCTGCTTCGACCTTCTTTAAAATGTAAAACACCACAACAGCAATCTTGTAGATGTTAAATTAGCTTTCAGGCTTCTGACTCGGCGGTCAAACAAAGCTTTGTACAGGAGTCCGCGTGAACTGGACCGAACCAGAACTTCCACAGACTACGGCTGACAAAACTTCACCTGAATGCTTCCAACAGCGTCTAACAGAGTTGAAACAATAATAATCTCACAGCTTCAAATGATAAAAACATGCAGAATCTGCCTGCTTTGAACACTTCCAGCCAAAATCATTATCCTCAGAGTTTAAAACTTGGATCCTTTTATGCAAACATGACGTTACAGTTCATGACTGAGACCACAGATTTATCAATAAACTTTTAGAAGCCGATACGAGGCCACCAGATGTAAAGGGGTTAAAGGGGGGGTCAGTTTAATACTGACCTCCTTTTTACCTTAATTAATTTACTTATTCAGATTGAATAGTAAATTCACGGATTCTCTTCTTTTTCAGTTTATTCAATATTTCTGTGATCTTTATGATGGATAAATAAACAGAGCCATTAAGTGACAAAGACGTTAACTTAGTTTGATATGTCAAAGAGACACTATCATTTATTTAGAATAAATCAACTAAATTAACACCATTACACTTGATTGACATGATTTCACTTTCTTTCAATTTAAAACGTCAGCACACTTAAATTCAACACAACAGACATAAATATTGGATGTTAACATATTTAGTCTGTGGGCTCTTTTAGCTTAAAAATATAGTTTCCAGCTTAGATAGAGAGGGGAAAGAGTAGGAGGAATAAGAGGTTGGAGAGATTAAGTTATTTATCTCGAGTGTAACCAGAGATGACACATTCCATCCGACTTCGGCTAAATCCCAGGTACGTTTGTAAACCGCTCTTTACCTTTTGACGATGCGTCTGATAAAGATATTGCCAGCCTCCCAGGTGCACGGAGTCCTTCCGGCCCTCGTACGTCTGAACTGGTCGTTTACTTCCAACGTCTCCTCGGATCCGCGTCAGCCGTCAGAAACATGTGGCAGCTTCTGGCTGACTTCAAGACGAGATGTTTCTCAAAGGAAGTTCATTAAGAACTTTGGAGCTTTTGCTCGGGGAACTGGATGGAGACGTCCATCAGTTCTAGCTGACAAGTTAGTCTTTGGCTCTTGACCAAGCTTGACCAGCTGCAAGGCAGAGAGCTTTCAGGTCTCCGTCCATTCAAACTCTTTGTCCATTCAAAGACTGAAGCGTTTCCGCACAGTTAGAACTTAAAAGCAGGAACACAGAGAGGAGTTCACTTGCTTTATCAAACCCAAGGTTACAAGCCAGCAGCAGAGAGAAATGTTTAGGAAAAAAGACAGATAACGCTGGAGCCCTGCTCATCAGACTGTCTCTGAGTTTCTAAACAAAACCGTCCGGTCTCTGTGACCCGAAGGCTTCACCTTTAAACACAGCAGTGAAGACAGTAATTAACACATTTCAGAATAACACAGCATAAAAGCACATATCATGAAAATGAGAAAAGTTATTCTTGATTACATTAGAATAAAATCAAGATATAGAAATAGTCTCTTTTAGTGACTATATGTCCTCAGATTATAACTAATGGAATAATTGTGTTAAATGTCCTGCTTTACTGAGAGGTCAGTAAAGGTCATCACTGGACAGTTCAAAAGTACACAGGTGTCTTAAAAGTGGACAAGGTCATGTCCACTACAATACTGATTTTAGTACTCCTCGGAGCAAATCTGTGGAGTTTAGAACCAAACGTATGGTGATGCACTGTAATGCTGTTGATCCACTGTGAGAGGGTGCCATTTATAAGACTGAGCTGAACACAGCACCTCAGACTGAGGAAGTCTTTCGGACGAAAGACGAAACGTTTCTACAAATTTTTTTGCTTTGTTTTGTTTTGTTTTTTTGAATGTCCAGAGGACCAGACTTAGCTTTTTTAGATTCACTGACAATGCTTTCTGGAAGTATTCCTGAGCCCATTCTGTTATTTCCTTGACAGTGGCATTCCTGTTTGAGGTGCAGTGACGTTTAAGGGCCCGGAGATCACGAGCATCCAGTAGAGTTTTACGGCCTTGACCCTTACGCACAGCGATTGTTCCAGATTCTCTGAATCTTTTGATGATGTTATGCACGGTTGATGATGATAACTTAAAAGTCTTTGCTATTTTACGCTGGGTAACACCATTCTGGTATTGCTGCACTATCTTTCTGCGCAACAATGGTGGAATTGGTGATCCTCTTACCATCTTGGCTTCTGAGAGACACTGACACTCTGAGAAGCTCTTTTTATACCCAATCATGTTGTCAATTGACCTAATTAGTGTTAATTGGTCTTCCAGCTGTTTCGTTATATGCTCAATTTCCTTTTTCCAGCCACTTATTGCTACTTGTCCCAACTTTTTTGGGATTTGTTGACACTGTGAAATTTTGAATCAACATACTGTATTTTTCCTTTAAAATGTTACATTTACTCAGATTAAACTTTTGATCTGTCATCTATGTTCTATTACGTATAAAATAGACATTTGCCATCTCCACATCATTGCATTCAGTTTTTATTCACAATTTGTTTAGTGTCCCAATTTTTTGGAATCCCGTTTGTATCTCTCCATCTCTCTCCATCTCTCTCCATCTATCTCTATCTATCTCTATCTATCTCTCCATATCTCTATCCATCTCTATCTATCTCTCCATCTCTCGATCCATCTCTATCCATCTCTCTCTATCTCTATCTATTGTAAGGGGTTATGAGGAGGTCAATATTAATACTGACCTCTTTACCTTAATTAATTTACTTATTCAGATTGAATAGTAAATTCACGGATTCTGTTCTTTTTCAGTTTACCCAATATTTCTGTGATCTTTATGATGGATAAATACACAAAGCCATTAAGTGACAAAGACGTTAACTTAGTTTGATATGTCAAAGAGACACTATCATTTATTTAAAATAAATCAACTAAATTAACACCATTACACTTGATTGACATGATTTCACTTTCTTTCAAATTAATACGT
Source organism: Garcialebias charrua (assembly GCA_038048925.1). NCBI lineage: Eukaryota > Metazoa > Chordata > Actinopteri > Cyprinodontiformes > Rivulidae > Garcialebias > Garcialebias charrua. Next base: position 577 of record JBBPBX010020696.1, on the reverse strand, counting down.
CAGCACACTTAAATTTAACACAACAGACTTCAATATTGGATGTTAACATATTTAGTCTGTGGGCTCTTCAGCTTAATTATAGTTTCCAGCTTAGATAGAGAGGGGAAAGAGTAGGAGGAAAGATTTAAGAAGAAATTATCGTGAGCATGATACCAGAGTGACACTTCTCCTCCGACTTCTGCTAAAATCCAGGTACGTTTTGTAAACAGCTCTTTACCTTTTGACGACGGCCCGGTAAGAGGGAAGACCTTGTAGCTTTTCAGATGCACGGGTCCTTGTGGGAACCAGTACAATACCTTCAAGCAGGGTTCTGGTTTACGTTTTCCAACGTCTCCTGGTTTTCGCTTGGTCATCAGAGAATATGTCAGCTTCAGGCCTCTGACTTCAAGATAAACTTATTCCAGGAAGGAATAAACAAAGTTCTTGAGCTTACGCTTGTTCGAAGTGGACCCATAACAACATGTTATCAGTCCCAGCTGGATGACGAGTCCTTAGCGCGTGACTTGTGGTCATTCAGCTCTTTGGAAGGTTCACATCATCTTTCGAAGCTCCCAGAAACTCTGAAGCGTTCTCGCAC
>JBBPBX010020695.1:0-37168 GCA_038048925.1 Garcialebias charrua | reverse complement strand
GGGGGGGTGAGACTGTTAAGTGATTTCTAGACATACAAGAGGATTTTGAACTGGATCAGTGTAGGAAGACCAAGACAGGTGTAAAGGGCTGCTGCGTTCTGGACCAGTTGTAGTCATGCAATGGTGGTCTGACTGATACCAAACAGGAGTGAATTGCAGTAATCAAGCCTAGATGTAATAAATGCGTGTATTACTGTCTCCAGGTTATTTTTTGGATAGTATGGGCTTCAGCTTAGAAAGTCGCATCACGACTGTTGAGTTTCATGGAAGGATTCATTATCACTCCCAGATTTGTGACTTTTTGTTTTTCTGACAGGGCTAGAGCAGAAAGGTTGATGCAGTGGTTCATGATCATGTCGTTGGGAGGGAACAACATGGCTTCAGACTTCTTTTCATTGAAACTTAAGAAATTTAAAGCCATCCAGTCCCTGATGTCAGCCAGGCAGTCAAGCAGAGGTTGAATAGAGCATGTACCATTGTGTCTTAGGGGGAAGTAAATTGGACAGTCATCGGCGTAGAAGTGGAAAGGCATGTTGTGCTTCCGGAAAATAGCACCAAGTGGCAGCAGGTATAAGGAGAAAAGGAGAGGACCTAGAATGGACCCCTGCAGATCCACCCATTTAAGTGCTGCCGCTGCAGAACTAAAATCCATGATGGAAACACAAAAGGATCTGTCAGTGAGGTAATAATAATAATAAACTTTATTTGTATAGCACCTTCCTACAATGCCTTGCATTGACCAAGGTGCTTAACAGGACATAAAATGTAAAAATAGGTACAATAAATCAGTGAAAATAAAAACTGCAGCAATAAAAGGAGGCATCCATCCATCCATCTTCTTCCGCTTATCCGGGGTCGGGTCGCGGGGGTAGCAGCCTAAGTAGGGAGGCCCAGACTTCCCTCTCCCCAGCCACTTGGAGCAGCTCCTCTGGGGGAATCCCAAGGCGTTCCCAGGCCAGCCGAGAAACATAGTCCCTCCAGCGTGTCCTGGGTCTTCCTCTGGGTCTCCTCCCGGTGGGACATGCCCGGAACACCTCACCAGGGAGGCGTCCAGGAGGCATCCTAACCAGATGCCCGAGCCACCTCAACTGGCTCCTCTCGATGTGGAGAAGCAGCGGCTCTACTCCGAGTCCCTCCCGGATGACTGAGCTTCTCACCCTATCTCTAAGGGAGAGTCCAGCCACCCTGCGGAGAAAACTCATTTCAGCCGCTTGTATCCGAGATCTTGTTCTTTCGGTCATAACCCAAAGCTCATGACCATAGATGAGGGTGGGAACGTAGATCGATCGGTAAATTGAGAGCTTTGCCTTTTGACTCAGCTCTCTCTTCACCACGACAGACCGGTACAGCGCCCGCTTCACTGCGGACGCTGCACCTATCCGCCTATCGATCTCACGCTCCAGTTTTCCCTCATTCGTGAACAAGATCCCGAGATACTTAAACTCCTCCACTTGGGGCAGGACCTCCTCCCCGACCCGGAAAAGGAGGCAGTGGAAATTTTAAAAAAAGCTAAATACCAAAAGTAATAAAAGTTACACAATGAAAGCCTTTTAAACAAGTGGGTCTTCTTCAGTCTGGTTTTGAATAGTCAGATCGGAGGTGACACGCAGCTCAAGGGGGAGACTATTCCAGGCTTTTGGGCCGGCAACAGAAAAGGACCAGTCTCTCCATTGTTTGTACCTTGAGCGAGGCACCTCCAGCAGGTGTTGACTGGCAGATCGTAAAGCTCTGCCGGGCTGATGGACTTTCAAAAGTTCTGAGATGTACAGAGGTGCAAGTCCATTCAGAGCTTTAAAAACAAACAGCAGTAGCTTGAACTGTATCCTGAACTGAACCGGGAGCCAGTGTAAAGTGGATAGGACAGGAGTGATGTGTTCATATTTCCGTGTGTTGGTCAAAAAGCGGGCGGCAGAGTTCTGTACAAGTTGTAAATGGGAGATGGAAGATTGATTAATTCCAACGTACAAAGCATTACGATAATCAAGTCTGGAGGTCACAAAGGCATGGATGGCTTTCTCCAGATCACTACGGCTAAGAGTGCCTTCACTTTAGAGAGCAGACGGAGCTGAAAGAAGCTGGTTTTGACAACAGAACTGATCTGTTTATCTAGCTTTAAAGGGATTGTGGCATGATGTTGGAAATTTGCATATTTGTCACAACATATATATCTTATATCATTCATCTCTGTTCGTTTTATCAAAATAAATTATATATATATTAAAATGTCATTCCAAGTTATGGTAGTTATTTCTTTGGGACATGCCCCTAAAATTCTGCGCACTTCCGCAAAACCGCCATTTGACGTACCCGTAGACGTTGACGTGTCTCGCCGCACCGCACCCGAGATCTCCAACATCATCTTTTCAAGATGGTTGCTCCTCGCATCAACAGTGAGTGAAAGAGTTACTTTTTACTCTTTTTCTCAGTTCTTTGTGGTTTACTCAATCGTAACTTCACATTAACGCATTCAGGCATTGTAGTTCTTTACAGTAACGATAATGATATGTTTAAACAGCCGTTGTGCGTCGACAACGGCATGCTAAACGGGTGTGAGGCGGCATTGTTGTTGTTTAGCACAGTACCCCTTTTAGCTGTTCAGCGTTCATTGTTTATCATTAACTCAGTAACACATGTCGTACTTTACAGTGATTATTATACAATAAGTCGCCTAATAATTAGAGGGTGTTTCTAAGCGGTTTGTGTTTTCTAAAGAGCGCCGAACGTGATTGTTGTCGTGTTGATTATGTAGTTGCGTTGGAGACCTGCAACCTCGTTGTTCTTTGTTCACCTTTACATGTGTTTTTAGCTAGTAAACTACAGGTAGTCCCCGACTTACGAGCGCTCTGACCTACGAGCATCCGGACTTACGAGCTGGCGAACGAGCAGTAAATTTGTAAAAAATACAGCACTTTTTTGTGTTTTTAGATGAAAGTGTGTTAGCTAACCGTTTGGAAACACGTTTCCGACCATGTTTATGAACTAATATGAACGTTTTTGATGAAAAACGAGTGTTTGTAGTAGCGCTAGCATAAATGTTCCAACTTACGAGCGAAAATCCGGACTTACGAGAACATGTGCTTCGTGTTCCAACTTACGAATTTTCGTGTTACGAGCAACTCGCAGGAACGGAACTCGCTCGTAAGTCGGGGACTACCTGGAATGTTTTGCACCATAAACTGTTTTTAAAAGGTCTATCAAGATTTATCTTGGCTTGTGTTGGCTTTGATTCTTATTCGCCCCAGAATTCGTTGTTTGGTTCACTTTGGATCAGAAAAAGGAGGTACGCTGAATACACGACAAACGTTCACTTAAAGTTCCAAACCAGTTTAATTAATCATAAGTTTAAAAAGTCACAGAATACATTTGTTCTATTTCTAAAAGCCATTACATTTGTTTAAAAGACGTGGACAGTGAGAGAGAGAGAGAAGGGAGGAGGTAGGGAGAGAGGGGGAAAAAGAGGGACAGGGAGACCCCGCATACGGCCTTGGTGGGCTGCTTTTCCCCATGGCCGGCTCGCGTTGACTGATGGAGGAGGAAAGGACTCATGTTTTTATTCTTTTGTAGGGCGTTGCCTGCCTTAACCAATAAGAAAAGTTTCTGCTTTAAAGACTGTTGCCTTCCTTTACTGCCAGAAAGCCCCTCAGGGGGGTTTCAGCTTACTCTGGTCTTCGCATGTTTGAGAGGGGGAAGGGCACCGACACATCGATGACTGAAATAAATGTACATTTATTGCTGAGTACTTATAAACACACACACACTCTAGTAGACCACTAAGTGACCAATTAGTGTAACTGGACATTAAATTACATTAAAGATCATACACTACACACATAGATTTAGAGCTGTTCTTGTTACTTTCTAACTGAACAAACATCCAGGGTAAGAAAGGAGGCTTTCAGTAGATTTCCTGCCAGTCATATATCTGCAAAGTCATAAAACTGACAAAGAGGCGCCAGGACTCCTCATCATGCTCCAAGCCTGCTTTAAACTGATAAGAGGAGTTTTGTTTCAGAGACTGTTCTCCTTCCCCCACTACCAGAGAGCCTCTTTCTTGTAAACAGGAAATACCATTGCATGTCTTCAGTAGCCAGAGTTCCGTTTAAAGAGGGGATAAAGACCCTAAGCACAAAAAATGTGTTTTATTTTCACAACATCTTCCATACGCATCCAGCTAGGATCATAGTGCGCTCCAGTAAACAATCCAGCAACTCTTTTACCTTAAGACGTCCGTCTGGTTCTGGTAAAGAGCTGGGAAGCAGTCTTGGACGTACACAGGTCTTATATCAGGCCAAGTCCAGGTTGGACTTCCAAATGTGTTTACCTTCTCAGCCTGTTGATTCTTGCTTTAGGTGGCAGAAGTCGTGGCAATCCACTGGTTTAATTTCAAGATAAATTACTCCAGTAAGGAGATTCATTCACAGCTTGGAGCTGTTACGCTCGAATGGGTTTTACAGAGAGGCTTTCTGTAACCCTCGCTGATGAGCGCAGGTCTACTTGACATTTGACCCCGCGTCCACAGCTTCAAAGAGAAAGTTTCACATCCCAACTTCCTTGAGAACTGACTGTGGTGGTAGGAAGTGGAACGTTAAAAGAGGGGGGAGTTGACCCAGCCACATTTCTTCGTCCATTGGTTGTTTCCCAGGAGACAAGAGGGAGTCGGCTTAGGTCAGAGGGTTCAAGAAAGTGAAGGACAGGCAGGAAGATAGTTTTGAGAACAGAGGGAATTGTTTTTATAAACAACAGGAGACAGGACGACAACTTATGTCTACGACTTTTCACTCTGTTCCTAAACATTTCAAACAAATACTAACATAGTATTCTGACTTGTTCTTCAACTTTAGACATAGTTTTTCTTAATAGAACATACAGTTTGATTCATTATATGAAGAAGTGATCAACAATGGTACAGCATAAACCATGATCAAGTTTATTGAAGTTATTGCGTTGATTAATTCTGAATTAACACAATTAAAGGAAGTCTCTTCTGATTGTGTCTCTTGATTCAAGTAAACTGGAATAAAACAGTCATTTTGTCCTTCACTGTAAGTTTTCAGAGAAAACGAGATTCACTTGAGAGCTTCAGTGAAAATGTGAATTCAGGTGTTTTCACCGACAGTTCAGAGACCACGGTCTGTTCTACTACATGTGTGAACAGTACAATTCAAATACAGTTACTTCTGTAATGTAAGAAAAACGTTAAAAATGCTATTTTTAACCAAAAGTGTACAGTGTATGCCAATGCTGTTTAAAATTTTGAATGTGGAAATGCTCTGCTCTCCATCAACTTTTCTTTTTTATTTAATCTGAAAATCAAATAAAAGATGCTTTTTTGAGTGTTATTTTAAATCTCTTCAGTATTTAAAATGAGCATCAATTGTTCGTCTGTACCTCTGTTATTCAAAAATTCTTTATTTAAAATAAACAGGATTTTTTGTTTGTGTACAGAACAATTTTAAAGCTGGTAATTTTCACCATAAAAAATGCTGACTTTATGATGTGTTGAGAGAAAACTCATCTATTAACGTCCAGCAGGGGGCAGCGTCGAGTATGTTATCACGAAGCGACTGAGTTTAAATCAGTACATGGAAAGAAAACAACCTTTTAGGGTTAGTTTTCAGTAAGAACGTGATAATTGCTCGAACCGCGTTCTTGTCAGAGACAAGTTTATGTTGCTAGACAGTGTTGATGGCTTCAGATGAGTGTTTAAGTGTGTGTTCGTGTGTGAACGAGTGTGAACCAGCGAGTGTGACCTGTCACTCAAAGTGCGGCACCTGGAAGTGACGACAAAAATGGGCGGGCCAACGCAGCGTGCGTAGCGCGTCACCAGCTTCTTACGTGAGCGAGGCGGAGCTCGCTACAACATACGTGACGTCAACAAATCAATCACAGCATATGTAGTTCATTCTCCAAGCATAAATGGCGAATGTAGTTTCTTACCTTCGACCAATGTAGCGCCGGAAATGACGACAAAGTGGGCTGGTCGCAACGGCGTGCGACGTGATTGACAGCTCACAACAGCGAATCAGCGTTCGCCACAAGAGTGATTGACAGCACACAACAGCGAATCAGCGTTCGCTACATGAGTGATTGACAGCACACAGTACTCGTTTCATCCAATCACAGCTCATAAACAAACATGTAGACACACGTCTTCTTAACGTTAGCTTGCACAACAGACCACAACTTTATAGACTCTTAAAACAACTCAAACGCTACAATTTAACTTCCCAAAATGCTGAAACATGCGGCGCACATCTAGACAGGCCAACTTAGTTACGCTCAGTAACCCAGCACTGCAGCTGTTGAACAAACACGGACTCTCTCGGAGCGCGTCAAGGTCGGTACCGGTCCACTTTGTCGTGGATCAGAAACACGGGTCTGAACAGAACCACTATCCGACACGTTCTAACAGTAATATGCTTCTTTGACCTGCTCTAAAATGTAAAATACCACAACAGCAATCTTGTAGATGTTAAATTAGCTTTCAGGCTTCTGACTCGGCGGTCAAACAAAGCTTTGTACAGGAGTCTGCGTGAACTGGACCGAACCAGGACCAGAACCACCACAGACCACGGCTGACAAAACTTCACCTGAATGCTTCCAACAGCGTCTAACAGAGTTGAAACAATAATAATCTCACAGCTTCAAATGATAAAAACATGCAGAATCTGCCTGCTTTGAACACTTCCAGCCAAAATTATTATCCTCAGAGTTTAAAACTTGGATCCTTTTATGCAAACATGACGTTACAGTTCATGACTGAGACCACAGATATCAATAAACTTTCAGAACCACGTACGAAGGCCACCAGATGTAAGAATTATGAGGAGGTCAATATTAATACTGACCTCTTTATCTTAATTAATTTACTTATTCAGATTGAATAGTAAATGTTCACGGATTCTGTTCTTTTTCAGTTTACCCAATATTTCTGTGGTCTTTATGATGGATAAATAAACAGAGCCATTAAGTGACAATGGACACGTTAACTTAGTTTGATATGTCAAAGAGACACTATCATTTATTTAAAATAAATCAACTAAATTAACACCATTACACTTGATTGACATGATTTCACTTTCTTTCAATTCAAATACGTCAGCACACTTGATTTAACACAACAGACATAAATACTAGATGTTACACATATTTAGTCTGAGGGGCATTTCAGCTTAAAAATATAGTTTCCAGCTTAGGTTGAGAGGGAAAAGAAATAGGAGGAAAGATTTAAGAAGAAAATTATCCTGAGCATGAGACCAGAGTGACACTTCTCATCCGACTTCTGCTAAAATCCAAGTACGTTTTGTAAACAGCCCTTTACCTTTTGACGACAGCCCGGTAAGAGGGAAGACACCAGCCTTCAGATGCACAGAGTCCTTTAGTCCCAGCACGTCCAAAACTGGTTTTAGTTTACGTTTCAACGTCTCCTGGCTTCCGCGTTGGTCATCAGAGAATATGTCAGCTTCAGGCCTCTGACTTCAAGAAGAGATGTTTCTCAAAGAAAGTTCATTAGGAACTTTGGAGCTTTTGCTCGGGGAACTGGATGGAGGCGTCCATCAGTTCTAGCTGACAAGTTAGTCTTTGGCTCTTGACCAAGCTTGACCAGCTGCAAGGCAGAGAGCTTTCAGGTCTCCGTCCATTCAAACTCTCTGTCCATTCAAAGACTGAAGCGTTTCCGCCCAGTTAGAACTTAAAAAGACAGAAACACAGAGAGGAGTTCACTTGCCTTATCAAACCCAAGGTTACAAGCCAGCAGCAGAGGGAAATGTTTAGGAACAGACAGAGAAAGCTGGAGCCTTGTTCATGAAAAACAACTGATTAAACTGTCTTCTTATTTCTAAACAAAACAGTCGGGTCTCTGTGACCCGATATTTCCCTTTAACACAGCAGTGAACACAGTTTAACTCTCACAGAATAACACAGCTTAAAAGCGCACATCATGAAAATGACAAAAGTTATTCTTTTGATCACATTAGGATAAAATCAAAGATAGAAATAGTCTCTTTTGGTGACTATATTTATCAGATTATAGCTAAATGAATGATTTTGTAGTAAATGTCTTGCTTTACTGAGTGGTCAGTAAAGGTCATCACTGGACAGTTCAAAGACCCTAATTTGACCCTGGGTAGGTCCATTACACTTGTGCCACAGCCTACAAGTTCTAGGATTCGTGAGTACTGCCCTGTCTTAGTTATTTTGTGTTCACAACATATTAAATGACTTATTGATTCAACTCGTGCCTCCGAGTGTTCTGCCTGTCTGCATCTCCGGGTTCATCCAACACCGCACCAGATCGTGACACCTGCGGCTATTCCATTGAATCTAATTATAACTAGCGGCCGCTAGCGGCCGTAGTTAGTTTATGTCCCATCTGTCCAAAATTATTGAACTGTACAAGTCGCATTTTCCGTCGCCCTCGAGCCTGGACTCGTCTCTTATCGCCAGCGCTTCCGGTTCGAGCCGAGGAGGGAGGGGGAGTGGGGGACCATCTCTGTTTACAGTCAGAACTGATCACACGCAACTAGCGACGTTGAAACAGCAGTAATTATTAATGGTGCCTTTCTACACAGGTAAGCAAGTAATAATTAGTGACTTTAATGAATCTCTAAGCGCACATGAGCAAAGTTTTGAGCTAATCTCATCTGTGTGCATGTGACGTGGTGTGTGTGTTGTTGTTGCAGTCAGTCACAGTAGCTAGTAGCTACTAGCTGTGCTCATGGTTGTGGTGTACTGCAACATTATAAAAGTTGCTACTTGCTAGTTATAAACCCGAATGTGTGAAGACGACTCCTGTCTGTCCATCTTCAGCTCATCATGAACTGTTTACTCCTCAGAGTGTCTGTCTGTGTTAGTTAACTTTTGTCTCGTTTCGTTTAGCAGCAGTTGCAAATTTTCTGATGAATAAATCTGAATGAATAAATAAACTTTAGTTTTAGTTTAGTTTAGTTAAACTTTAGTTTCATTATAAGTTGTGCTGTTGTTTCAAAGACACTCTAAACTTAAATAAATCAAGTAGCAGAAAGATTTAAGCATTAAATAGTTTGAATTTTTCATGTTATGAAACAGTGATTATATAATTATTTGAATTTAATTTTAATATTATAAAGATCACTGTGGATGGAATGCAATTGAAATAACCTGGATATTATTATTTATGTTGTATTAAGAAAGTTAAAATGTGATTACATATGTGTACACAAAGCACTTCAAGCAATGTGGAAAATGCTAAAAAAAAATACATAATTAATGTGCCTTCTGTACTTTCTTTACAGAAAAAAATCCACACAACACCTTCATCTCTACACATCTACCACCTGTGTAACAGACAGAGAGACAAAATGGAGCAGGAGACATTAAATAATTCAGTGAAGTCACTGAAAACAACACCTTTTGAGAGAAGAACAAATCAGGAGAAGATGGAAGTGAAAAAACTCGGACCTGATCGACCCATCATCCAAATTACTCAGCAGTCCAAAGACAGAGGGAGACAGTACACTCGATCTTTTTCCAGGACCTGGTTTAATAAGAAGGCTTGGCTAACTGCATGTAGTGAGGCTAATGCTTTATTCTGCTTTCCCTGCCTCCTTTTTCAAACTTCAGGATCTGACGCAGTTTGGATAAAGACAGGCATGACTGATTTAAAGCATTTTTCAGAAAAAGCTAAGAAGCATGAACAATCTGGGGTCCACATGAGCAGTGCACTACGACTCGCTATGTTTGGAAGGGTAAACATTGCATCTCAGCTTGATGAAGGCTACAGGGTAGGGATCCGTAAGCACAATGAGGAGGTTGACAAAAACAGGCACATTCTTTCAAAAATAATAGACTGTGTGAAGTTCTGTGGTGCATTTGAACTTGCTCTGCGTGGTCATGATGAAAGTGAAAGCTCAGAAAATCCAGGTATTTTTAGAGGACTGGTGGATTTTGTAGCATCACTGGATGCAGTTCTACATGAGCACCTGCAGACTGCCACTGTGTTTAAGGGAACATCCAAGGCTGTGCAGAATGAACTCCTGGATTGCATGCTGTCAGTTTTGAGAGAGTGCATCATTGAAGAAATCAGGAGTGCAGACTTTGTCTCCATCCAGGCTGATGAAACAATGGACATTTCCACTCAGTGTCAGCTGGTGCTTGTGATCTGCTACATTGACAAAGCCCATCATGTCCAAGAGAGGTTTTTTGAGTTCATACCTCTCCAAAGTGCCACAGCTGATTCCATCGCCACAGCACTTCTGGATAGGTTGAGCACCATTCTCCCTGATGACCAGAAGAGCAAGCTCATTTCACAAGCATATTCATTCATTCAACCTTTATTTATACAGGCTAGCCTCGTTGAGTCACGGGGACTCATTTACAAGAGGTGGTGCGAGTGTCATGAGAGGAGCCACAGGTGGTGTACAGAAGAAGATCCAAGATGTCTATGTAAATGCACACTACATCCACTGCTATGCTCACCAGCTTAATCTTATCATGCAGCAGGCGACTTCCCATATCTCAAAAGTGAGTATTTTCTTCTCAGACCTGGCTGGATTCTCCGGCTTTTTTTCAAGATCGCCAAAGAGAACCAGCATTCTCGATGAAGTGGTGGCCCACAGAGTTCCAAGAGCAAGCACAGTGAGGTGGAACTTCCACAGCCGAGCTGTGAACACTGTTTTTGAACACAAAGAAAAACTGCTCCAGTGTTTTGAAACCATCAGGGACTCAGGACAGTTTGATCCTACCACTGTTAGAGAAGCTGGAGGCTTTGTGAGGCTGCTGGAGGATGATAGCTTCAGCTTTTTCCTGAAACTGTTCCATCTGGTCATGCCTCATGTGGACATTCTCTACAACCAACTCCAGAAGCGGACCATCGACTCAGTCTTTGTTCAGAGAATCATGCAGCAGTTCACAGACCACATTCAAAAAATCAGGTACCGGTAAATTGAAATTAATGTGTATGTTGTGCTGTTTAATATTACTGATACAGTATTTTGTTAATGTCTTATGATTGAACTACTTCACATTTCTTGTTATTTTACCTGGTGACTAAAAGATGAACACTGTTCTCTTATGGTCCTGCAGAGACTCACTCCCTACTCTTTGTGGAGAACACAGTGGCAGTGTATCCCAGATGGCCAAGAAACGCCGCACACTGGGCCCTGGTGAACGTCAGAGGATAGCTACAGAGGTGAGCAGCTAAATGCATGATGTAGGTCTTTTACCGTACAATGTTTTTCATCATATTAGTTCTGTATTTTGAAAAAGTGAGGAGCACTACATCTTTCTAATTACAATGTCAATTTGAATTGTTGCTATTAAATGTACACATATACTCATAAATTGTTAGATGTTAAATAATTAGAAAGCTGACTAGCCATTTCCCTATCCTCTTGAATACCAGGAAAAATAAATATTGTCCATGCCCAATATTTTATTATTCATATGGAAGAGAAAGGTGCCAAAACCCACCCTTTCATATTTAGCATAATTGAAAAGCACAAAATCAGTCAGAGAATCTTTATTGCCATTTGCACCACATGTGGTACATGTGATGAAACAAGATTATGTACACAGGGTCCCAGTTACATCCAACAATAAAATGTAAGAGAAAAACAGTAATAACATCTAAGATATGAACTAAGAAAAACATCAACTAACAATACACTAAGCACTAATATCATAGAAAGCATTACTCCAAACAGCAGCACAAACATGAGTCTGTATGAGCAGATGGGCACGAATGAACACAGAAACATGAAACAGATCAGCAGCAACATGAAACAGATCAGCAGCAACATGTGATATTTCAAAGTGATTCTTCTGGTTAGAGATTCATGAGTCTTAACAACCTCAGGGTAGAAGCTGTTCCTCAGTCTCTGTAGAGAGCAAAAAGAGTTAATTCAGTAATATGCTGTGGGTGGGAGATATTCAGGTGTACAGATGTCCTCCAAGGAGAACAAATTTAAACTGCTGTTAGTCAGGAGGCTATTTTATTAAAGTGGTGCATTCATTTTTTAGGTTTGTGACACCATCTTGGCCCATGTAAAACAAAGATTTACCTTCACAAATCATCTGATCAGTGCTACGCTGCTGCAGGCAGACAGATTCCAGCAGTACCACAGTCATTTCCCTGAAGCAGCACTGAACTCCACCATGGAGGCGTACCCAGTGCTGAACAAGAACAAGCTGAAAACTGAACTGGCTCTCATCTACAGCGATGAAGATTTCAGGAGATGCAGTGGTGCTGTGGCTCTGTACCAGCTCTTCATGGGGAACAATCTTCATGACACCTTCTCAGAGACTGTGACTCTGCTGAAAATCCTCATCACAACTCCTATGACCACAGCTGAGTCTGAGAGATGCTTCTCAACACTGAAGCGAATAAAGACCTTCCTCAGGAATACAATGTCACAGGATCGACTCAATGCATTGGCCATGCTCTCCATGGAGAAAAATCTTGTCAAAGCTGTCCCTGACTTCAACCAAAGAGTCATTGAGAAATTTGCTTCTCTCAAGGATAGAAGGGCAAAATTTATGTACAAAACGTAACGATAATGTTTGCTCTGTATTCACTGTGTTGGTTTGTTAAGTGTCCTTGGGTGTCATGAAAGGCGCTTTTAAATAAAATGATTATTATTATTATTATATAAAACGTAGAACACTGCTTTTGTTGAAATAGTTCATTTAACTACACAGTGTGATACCTTAGCGTTTAGAGCTGAAACACTACAGAGGGTGGTGCAAACAGCAGAGAACATCACTAGTAGCAGTCTCCACAAAAAGAACATCTACCACAGCAGACATCTGTGTAAAGCACACAGCATCATCAAGGATCACCTCCAGTCTGCACAAGGGCTCTTCCATCTACTACCCTCGGGCAGACAATACAGGAATCTGTCATCACACACAAAAAGACTAAAGGACAGCTATTATCCACTGGCTGTCAGATTACTGGACTCTCAATAAATAACACTAAACAACTGGCAATAACTTTGCACCAAGCCACATCTGTGACAACAAATATTAGCTTGTGACAGTAATTATGTGCAATATATATCACATAATTACTGTCACAAGCTAATATTAGCTTGTGACAGTAATTATGTGCAATATATATCACATAATTACTGTCACAAACTAATATTAGCTTCTGACAGTAATTATGTGCTATATATATATATATATATATATATATATATATATATATATATTATATATATATTATATATATATATAGTAGCTTATATTACAACCTTGAAATACTTATTCATTTAAATACATCCTGTTGCACCATTGAAATTCTACCATGTTGTTTTTTACTATGTTTGTAGGACCTTGTATTACTTTTTCATTTGTAGGTACTTTATTTTTGTACCTTTATTGCATGCTTTAGTATTTTTTTTTGTTTGTTCTTTGTTGTTTTAGTGAGTTAAATTGTTGGTTCTCAATCTGAGCATTTCATTGTACTGTTGGCCTAGTTTTAATCTGCATTTGATAAATAAACACCAGGCGGACATTCTGGGGGTGGGCCGTCAGGGGTTGTCCTGGGATGTGGGGGGGTTCGGGGCCTGGGGGTTCGCCGTGGGAGGGGCTGGCGGTGCGCTCCCCCTGGGGCTGCTTGGGCTCGGGTGTCCTGTCCTGTCGGCAGGGCGCGGGTTGGGCCGGATCTTGGATGTCTGCTACTCTCCACCCCAGAATGAATGGGCCTACCTCCTGGGTTTGGATGTGGGCTGCCCCATGTAGGGGGCAGGTACATGTCTTGGACCTAGGGGGTATAGAGTGTGCATCGGATTATGATTAGAACGTGTTGTTATTGTTTGTCTTTCTGTGAGTGAGGGTGAGGATGAGGGTGGGTCTGAATGAGTGTGTCTGTGTATGAATGTTTAAGTGTCAGGCTGGGACTTGGACTACCCCCTCTCTGATACATCTGAGGCTACTTAGTGTCACGCTCCTGCCACGTGCCCCCTGGTGGGTGTTCCTTTGCCTGCGGGCGTGCTTGGGGCCATCATTATCTGGGGTTGGGCGCTTGGGCGTTTGTCGGATCGGCCTGGTGGCTGCCTGGTGAGGCTTGTGTCCTCTGCTCCTGTCTGGTCTGGGCCTGAGGGGTGGGCGTCCCCGGAGCCCGAGCCTCGGTAACCGGCCCTGGGGCTACGTCGGTGCAACAGGCTCCGGCGGGGGCTTGTGAATTTGTCGCGGTTGACCCCAGGGGGTCATTGTGTGTGGTCGCTGGTGGGGTTTGTCCGGTTCTTCCCCTTGGTCGGATCTGGGGAGTGGGCGAGTGGCTCGTCCTGTTCGGTGGCCTTGGGGACTCTGGGCTCGGGGTCCTTCCTGGGGTCTTGGGCTTTGATCGCTCCTTCGTCTGCCTCGGGCTTTGGGGGGACGGATCTCTGATGCTTCACAGTCGCTACTAAATGTTCTATTGGAGGAACCTTATTCACTTATGCATGCTCACAACCACATACAAATGGATGCAGGGATGTATATGTAGATATATGCAGATATGTAGATGGGTATATGAATGAATATAAATGTATATGTATGTATACTGTATATATATTTGTAGGTATGGGTATGTGTATTTATAGAAATCTACTGCAAGGTCATGAATATTATTAGTCTTTATGCATGTATGTTTCGTTGCTGTGTTCTGTCATGTGCTTTGCAGGATTGCGGACGGAGGTTGGGTGTGTTTGCCTTGTGCTCTTTTTGTGGATAATTGTTGTTTTGTTGTCTTACTTTCTCTTTTCTTTCTCTCTATAAAAAAAAGAAAAAATACATATTGGAGTGAGAGGATGGCTATAAGGTGAGAAAGGAGGCCATCTATAAATGGAAAGAAAAAAAAAAGAAGTATTTGTATGTTCCTTTCGGTTTGTTTAAAGGTTTTTACCTGCTTCTGGACCAAATGTGAGCATATCATGACACTAAAAAATAAATGGAGGTCAAAAAAGAAGAAATTGCTTGGTCCTTTGAGTAAGACCCTGTTAATTCAAGTCTGCATGAATTTATCCATCCCTTTTAAGTGGGGAAGCTACACAGTTTAAGAAGATAACTTGACAGTAATCGTAAATGAAAAAGAATAGAAGAAAAAAATAATAAAAAAGGGGGGAGTGTATTTAAACATATAAATATTCTAAATTATATATAACAATATAATAAATAAAACAGAGACTCACACAAAATCTGGGTAATTACCTCCGTAATTTTTTTCCATTTACTTCAGATCTTTTCAAAACTTGCAAGCTGCATTCTATCTGAAAAAGTAATTATTTCCATCTTATATAAACCATATATAATCTGATGCCAGTCATCCAGGGATGGAACTTTTATATTAAACCATTTATTTGTGATGGCCTTTCGGGCTGCTAAACTTAATATTCCAAATAAACTTTTAGATTCTGTGTCCACATCCCTTGAATGCAAATTATCCAAACAAAAACTTGTTCAACTTAAAAGAAAATTTCATGCCTAAGATTACTTCCATCTCTTTGTGAATGTCAATCCAAAAATCACTAATCCGAGGACATGACCAAAACAAATGAAAATGTTTTACTTCCTCGGATCCACAGTTCCTCCAGCAACTGGAGTAACCTGAATAATGTTTACTTTGAGCAGGTGTTATGAAGTATCTAATGAGGGTTTTCCCTCCAAAACATCTCCATGTATTTGAACAAGTGATTTTCCACATTGTTGAAACCAAATATCATTTGTGATTACATCATTTATTTCTCTCTCCCATTTTTGTTTATTATAAGTTATGTTTCGACTTTTAACTTCTTGGATACCCTTATACAATCTTGAGATTAGTTTACATCCTGAGTCTGATTGGTATACCTTAATAAACATATTCAGCAATGTGATATCCAATAAATCTTTGCTGTCAGAAATAAAATTTTGTAAGTGATGCCGGATTTGAAGATACCTATACAAATCTGTATTTTTTAACGGATACTGTCTCTTTATTGAATCAAAATCTCTCAAGACATCTTTGTCAAAAAAAAGTACAATATGCAGTTAAACCATATTCTGTCCAAGTTTTATATGTTGTATCAGATTTATTTGGTGGAAAGTCAAGATCGTGCGTACACCATCTCAAGATCCTAACCTTCTCATGCCAGCCATTCTTGTTAAGAAAAAGTAACCAAAGTTTCAGTGGTAAAATAATCCACTGATTACCCCGTTCAATTTGTTTCTTAATTATTTTTTAATCCCCTAAACTAGTCTGAATGGGGCATTCTCTTGAAGTAGCAATTTCTATTTATTTCCATCTTGCTTGATAATCTGTGTTACACCAGCAAATTAAAAGCTTAAACTGAGCGGAAATATAATAGTCTTTTATACATGGAAGAGCTAGCCCCCCTTTATCTTTTGTCATCTGCAGAGTTTGATACCTTAACCTTGGTCTTTTCCCCTGCCAAATAAATCTCGAAATTAGTTTGTCCCATTCATCAAACTGTTTGTATGTACTGTTTGTACTGAACTTGGAAAAAGGGCCTTCTCCTATTCTGCTCCTGCTTCCTGGAATATCCTACAAAAAGATCTGAAGCTTTCGGCCCTGACCTGTCTAGATGGTTTTCGGAATCTGTTGGAATCCTGGCAGGGGCCAATGCAGATATGTTCCTGTCTTTGATTTTGTACATCTACCTTGTAATGTTTTTGCTAGTTTTTGCTAGTTTTCTTTTTCTTTTGTTTATTGTTTAATGTAATTGTAACATTGTTGTTCATCATTCTTTAGTTTGTAGCAGGTCGCTTTCGTAAATGAGCCCTCGAGGCTCAATAAGATTTACCTGACTAAATAAAGGTTGAATGAATGAATGTATGTTATTTCAATTAGAAATGTTTGGAACAAATAAAGCACCTTAGGGAAAATATTCATCTTGACCGTATCGATTCGAGACTCAAAACTTAAAATTGGTATCAAACTCCATCTTTTAATGTCCTCATTTATTTTATGACACAGAGGCTTAAAATTTATATCATAAAGCTTAGATAATTCCTTTGGGATATTTACACCAAGATATTTAATATTCTCTGCATCCCAACTCAAACCGAATTTAGACTTCAATTCTAGATTAGGGTTATAGTTAAAGGTTAAAATCTGTGTCTTAGGGATATTAAGTTAATAGCCTGAGACTAAACTAAAATTTTCTAAATAAGCAAACAAATTAGGAATAAACTTATTTGGATCTGTCATATATATCAAAACATCATCGGCGAATAAAGAAATCTTATGTTCTTGGCCAATCAAGTTAACTTCACTTATATTATTGTTTTGAACAATTCCTTTACTTAAAGCCTCTATAAAGATCGCGAATAATAGTGGGCTCAATGGCCAACCCTGATATGTTCCTCTCTTTAGATTAAATGAATTCGAAAGAGCTCCGTTAATTTTGATTCTCGCCTTTGGGCTTTTATATAATGCTTGAATGACTGCTACAAATGACTGATGAAATCCACCAATTGTCCCAGAACTTCATATAAAAATGTCCAGTTAACGCGATCAAAAGCCTTTTCGGCATCAAGACTCATGAGCGCCATCTGAATTTTGTTTTTATTTACATGATCTATTATATGTAAAGTTCGACAAATGCTATCTTGCATCTGTCTCTGTTTAATAAATCTGGTCTTATCTAGGTTAATTATCTCTGTAAGAATATTCTCAATTCTTTTGGAAAGGATATGTGTAAATGTCTTATAATCTTGGTTGAGGACATTAATTGGGCGATAGTTTCCACAATCAAGCATATCCTTTCCCTCTTTAGCTATTAAGGAAATAGAGGCCTCATGCCATGATGGGGGATTTATTCCAATCTTTAAAACATAATTAAACATATTGTTATTGGTAAAATCAAGAGGTATTTCATTTCCCTATACCACTCTGAAGGGAATCCGTCTGGCCCTGGTGCTTTATTCGGTTTTGAATTGGAAATGGCTTTTTTTTATTTCAAGCTCAGATATTTCAGCTATCAGGCTCGAGTTTTGGTTGTCGTTCACTTTTGGTAAATTTAATATTTTTAGGAAAAAAATACTCCTTCCCCTTGTTTTTGGTTGTGTATGGCCATCTTGATAAAACTTTTAAAAAGCATGCTGAATTTCTTCCAAATCATATACAATTTCTTTAGTTTCAGGGTCTTTTATTTTATAAATTGTATTTTCTAATTGTTGTTTTTTAAGTTTGTATGCCAATAGTTTTGTTGATTTACCTCCTGCCTCATAGTATTTTTGTTGCACAAATACCATATTCTTCTTTATTTCACTAAAATAAATTTCTTCAATTTCATTCTTCTTTTTTGTATTTCTAATTTCAATTTTTTATTTGTATTAATTTTATGAGCATCTTCCAGAACTCGTAATTGTGTCAAAAGATTATTCAGCTGCTCATTTCTTTTCTTTTTTAAGTTTGAGCTGTAACCTATAAGCTTCCCTTCATCGCATCCCACAATATAATTGGGGATACTTCTTCATTATCATTTTCATCTAAGTAGTTTATTATATCCTCTCTGATTTGCTCTCAAGGGGTGAATAAGGAATGTATTTAATCTCCACAATGTTTCTCTTTTTTTATTCCCGATCACCACTTCCAAATACACTGGAGTGTGATCTGATAAATCCCTCTCTCCTAGTTTGCACTTTACTACTCTATTAAAGTCCTTACAGCCGAGTGGGATGTGGCCGGGATGAGGATCAGTTCCTCCAAATCCCAGGCCATGGTCTTGAGCCGGAAAAGGGTAGCGTGCCCTCTCCGGGTCGGGGAGGAGGTCCTGCCCCAAGTGGAGGAGTTTAAGTATCTCGGGGTCTTGTTCACGAATGAGGGAAAACTGGAGCGTGAGATTGATAGGCGGATAGGTGCAGCGTCCGCAGTGAAGCGGGCGCTGTACCGGTCTGTCGTGGTGAAGAGAGAGCTGAGTCAAAAGGCAAAGCTCTCAATTTACCGATCGATCTACGTTCCCACCCTCATCTATGGTCATGAGCTTTGGGTTGTGACCGAAAGAACGAGATCTCGGATACAAGCTGCTGAAATGAGTTTTCTCCGCAGGGTGTCTGGACTCACCCTTAGAGATAGGGTGAGAAGCTTGTTCATCCGGGAGGGACTCAGAGTAGAGCCGTTACTTATCCACATCGAGAGGAGCCAGTTAAGGTGGCTCGGGCATCTGGTTAGGATGCCCCCTGGATGCCTCCCTGGTGAGGTAATCCAGACATATCCCACCGGGAGGAGACCCAGAGGAAGACCTAGGACACGCTGGAGGGACTATGTTTCTTGGTTGGCCTGGGAATGCCTTGGGATTCCCTCGGAGAAGCTGCTCCAAGTGGCTAGGGAGAGGGAAGTCTTGGCCTCCTTACTTAGGCTGCTACCCTTGCGACCCAACCCCGGATAAGCGGAAGACAATGGATGGATGGATGGATGGATGGATTAAAGTCCTTCTGAAACATAAAAAATAATCTAGTCTGGAGTAACAAGAATGCGGATGAGAAAAAAAAGTATAGTCTTTTTTAATTGGGTTTAACTTTCTCCAAACGTTTAGAAGTCCCAATTCCTTTATGATTAATTTAACATTTTTGGTTGTTTTATTCAATCCCATCCTATGTGGATTTGAGGAATCCAGAGATGGATTAAGTCTAATATTTGAATCACCTCCCAATATTACAATTCCTTGTGCTTCAACAGTCATCATTTCAAAAATACATTTATACAATTTAAGTTTGGATCCTGGTGAAGCATATACGTTAATAAAAGTAATCAAAATACTCTCCAAATATCCCTTTCTTAACACAAATTTTCCCTCCTTGTCCCTTTTCTCTTGAATACAATTAAAGTGAAGTCTGCTTGAAATTATAATGGTCACCCCTCTTTTAGAGCCTTGAGTCATGAGCGTAGCCAGAATTTTACGAGAGGCGGTTCGTTTAAAATAAATGTGGACCTTGAAAGATAAAAATGCCTCAGTAGTTCATCGGAAGTGCGTCGGGTTGCCGCTCCAAACCTTATTTAGACTCGGGTTCGATTCCCACTTGGTTTAACTTTTTTTATGTTTGTCTTTTATTGGATAAAAAAAGGAGTTTGTTTTAACCACAGGCATATTAACTCCTTATTTTTAATCCAATAAAAGACAAACGTAAAATAAGTTGTTTGAATCGAGTGTTTGAAAAAAAAATTTGTTTGAGAAGGGGCAGATATAATAAGATTATTTTCTTCTTCTGCTTCCTTTCATTTCATGTATTGTTTTATTTCTTGTTGTTTTGTAAATAGTTTTCTTGTGTTTTTTTAATCTGGAATGAATAAATAATAATAAAAAATATAAAAAAGTTTAACCAAGTGGGAATTGAACCCAAGTCTAGATAAGGTTTAGAGCTACAACCCGACGCGTTTCCAGTGAACCACCGAGGCGTGTTACCTTATCCTGGTCAACTTTTCATTTAAACGAACCACCCTTCATAAAATCCCTAGATGGGACTTCATAGGCAAAGTGGGCGGTTCGTTCGAACCCTGCGAACCCCTCCCCTCGCCACGCGCGTGCTTGAGTACAGGAAGATGAATACTGGTTGATTTTCCATTTCTTACATTTTTCGTGCTCAGACTGTGTTAAATGAGTTTCCTGCAATAGGGCTACTTCTATACCATCCATCCTTCTTCTTCCGCTTAGCCGGGGTCGGGTCGCGGGGGTAGCAGCCTAAGTAGGGAGGCCCAGACTTCCCTCTCCCCAGCCACTTGGAGCAGCTCCTCCGGGGGAATCCCAAGGCGTTCCCAGGCCAGCCGAGAAACATAGTCCCTCCAGCGCGTCCTGGGTCTTCCTCTGGGTCTCCTCCCGGTGGGACATGCCCGGAACACCTCACCAGGGAGGCGTCCAGGAGGCATCCTAACCAGATGCCCGAGCCACCTCAACTGGCTCCTCTCGATGTGGAGAAGCAGCGGCTCTACTCCGAGTCCCTCCCGGATGACTGAGCTTCTCACCCTATCTCTAAGGGAGAGTCCAGCCACCCTGCGGAGAAAACTCATTTCAGCCGCTTGTATCCGAGATCTTGTTCTTTCGGTCATAACCCAAAGCTCATGACCATAGATGAGGGTGGGAACGTAGATCGATCGGTAAATTGAGAGCTTTGCCTTTTGACTCAGCTCTCTCTTCACCACGACAGACCGGTACAGCGCCCGCTTCACTGCGGACGCTGCACCTATCCGCCTATCGATCTCACGCTCCAGTTTTCCCTCATTCGTGAACAAGATCCCGAGATACTTAAACTCCTCCACTTGGGGCAGGACCTCCTCCCCGACCCGGAGAGGGCATGCTACCCTTTTCTATACTTACTTCTATACCTTCCTTTTTTAATTTCGACATAATTTTATTTCTCTTAATGGGATTCCCCAGTCCGTTGACATTATAAGATACTAATTTAATCATTTTAACTCTTTATTGTACAAATGTTGAATTATAAATCCCTCTGTACACAAAGAATATAAAAAACACTCCATATACACCTGAAAAATAAAAAATAAAATAAAAAAGCACTCTGTACATAAGGAAAAAAAAAACGGAAAAAAAAACAATAAAAAAGATGAACCTTCAATAGGTATAAGAAATAAATCTATGAAACCGAAACAAAACATTATATTGACTTCAAAAATGATGTCCACTGTCTTAGTGGTGTTTGGTGAGGGAAATACTCTTCTGTCAACCTGTGGAAGAGTACCCTCTGCAGCCCACAGGCTGGCCATTCGTAGGTCTGTAGAGCTCAGTTCACTTTACATGTAAAGTAACCCAACTCTTATCTACTTTAAAATGCCCACAATAAACAAAACTTAACATATTTATACATAGATTAATAATTTTATCTAATTAAATAAAACTGAAATAAGTCCATTGACCCCCCGTTACTCAGAATTTACCTCTGATATTAAGCTCTGTC
The DNA here is from genome assembly GCA_038048925.1 of Garcialebias charrua. NCBI lineage: Eukaryota > Metazoa > Chordata > Actinopteri > Cyprinodontiformes > Rivulidae > Garcialebias > Garcialebias charrua. The sequence continues at coordinate 15,295 of JBBPBX010020695.1, read as the reverse complement.
ACTAAATTTCAATTACCCACTGTCCTCCTGGCGTCTAAAAGGCCAGAGTCGATCCTTGTAGTCCTGCTTCTGGGTTGATCTCCCTTGGTTTTTCTTCTTTGTGCTAGTTTGCCAAGTCTGTTGCTTTAGTTGATCCAAGAGAGTAGGCTGATTCACCACAACATTGACTGATAATCCCCTTGTCACAATATCCACCGTTGCCTCATGTGCTGTGTTGTAGCTAACAGTGCCATTACTGTAGAACACCCTCAACCGGGCCGGGAAGGGCGACTGGAAACATATATTATTCTGCTTCAGTACAAACTTCGCAGCTGCATATTCTTTTCTTCTTCATTGTACTTCTGGGACATAGTCATTGTTCAGATTTATCTTGTAGCCTTGAAATTCAAGAGTTTTTGCTTGCCAATCCCTTTTAAGTATGTACTCCTTGGTACAGTAGCTTGCAAATTTAACCACAAAAGAGTATGGAGGGGCTCCATCAGGAGGCTTAGCAGCTGTTGCACGATGTACTCTTTCTATACTCAGCATGGGGGGACAAGGGAGGCCCAATGTCTTTTCTAGTAGAGTCTCTACAAAGTTGTTGGTTGATGGAAACAAATCCTTTGCTCCCTCCTTCACTCCATAAATCCTGACATTTTCACGCTGTAAGCACCCCTCTAGAACCATTAGTTTAATTTCATACCTCATTTGTTGTTTTGCTAGCTCCATTAGCAACTCCTCAGAAAGCTGAATCCGGGTCTCCACTCTGTCAATTTGTTCTTCTGCTTCATCCATCCTTTTGCCAATCCCGTTCAGTTTCCCTCTCAGTGCATTAAACTGTTCATTACTGTCTTTTCTGAAATCCCTTAGTTCTTTCAAAATAATGTCCATGTTGGCCGGGCGGCCTTTCTCATTAGCATCCACCTGTGGTTCGTCCTCCATGTTGCTGCTGGCATGTGACAAAGTATCTTCCTCCACTTCACTACATTCCACCGTCATGTTTTTCATGAGTTTTTTGGGCATCTTTGTTTTAAATATATTGCCCAACTGTTTTAATCTACTGTATAAAGTTCCACGTTTCGAGTTAGTTTAGTTGGGTTAAAATGCTAATGTCGGGAGCTTGCACTCTATGCTGCCATCCCTTGGCTCACCAGACCGGAAGACTCTCCCTACAGATGTTGGATGCTGTCTATCACAGTGCACTAAGATTCATAACTGGCTGTGATTATTGTACCCACCACTGCACCCCGTATTCACTGGTTAACTGAACATCATTAACTTTCTGCAGACTCTTCCACTGGTACATTTTCATCTTTAAATCACTTCTTGGTCTGCTGCCTTCATACGTCTCCTCCTACATGTCTTTACAGCGTGTGCTGCATGATTACCTGCAATGTTCCATCAGTGAGGACTGAACTTGGCAAAAGGGCCTTCTCCTACTCCGCTCCTGCTTCCTGGAATAGCTTACAAAAAGATCTGAAGCTCTCGGCCTTGACATCTCTAAATGACTTTAAGAATCTGTTGGAATCCTGGCAAAAATCAATGCAGACATGTTCCTGTTTTTAGTTTTCTACATTTGCCTTATAATCTATCTGTTTTGCTATGTTGACATCTTTTTTAACTTGTTAAAAAAACCTGTATGCCTCTTATACTTGTCTATTGTTGATTGTCAAAGAAAAGTGTATTGTCGCTGTTGTCATCATTCTTTGTTGAAACCACGTCTCTCTTGTAAATGAGCCCTCGAGGCTCAATGGGATTAACCTGCCTAAATAAAGGTTGAATGAATCATCCATCCACACATCCATCCACCCATCTGTCATCCAACCATCCATCCATCCACCCACCCATCCATCATCCATTCATCCATTCATCCATCCATCCAACCCCCATTGTCACTGGAGCCCATGTACAGCAGTCACCATGTTACAGGCAAGGGACACCAAAGACAGGTCTCCAGTTCATCACAGGGACACTTGGAAAGGTCTCCAATCCATCACAGGGACACTTGGACAGGTCTCCAGTGCACCACAGGGACACTTGGACAGGTCTCCAGTGCACCACAGGGACACTTGGACAGCACTTTGAGATTTTTATGAATGAAAAGTGCATTACAAATTGAATTCATTATTATTATTATTATTATTATAGGTCTCCAGTCCATCACAGGGACAACTATGGACAATTTAGAGTTACCAATCAGCCTATGTTTTTGGTCTGTGGGTGGAAACCAGAGTACCTGTAGAAACCCAAGCAGCACAGAGAAAACATGCAAACTCCACCCAGAAAGGCCCCGGGCTAGGATTTTAACCAGCAACCTGCTCGATGAGCGCCAATAGTTCTACCAGCTGAGCCACCATGTTGCCTATTAGAGGAGAAAACAATCACAAAGAAAATTAAACTTTTTCCATCTTTTAAAGTCAACTCAGTTTCTGTGGGCTGACAGAAAAAATGTTACTTTAATTAATAAAAAGTTTTTTTTCCTGACAGAAAGCTTTTATCTGTGCACATCAAAGAAAGTTTTTACCATTGCCAGTTAATAGCTTTAAAACTTGTTTAGTAGAATAGCAACAAATGGCACAATTGAAATTGTTCTGCTACTTTTGCAGAAACTGATATCTGCACTGAGAACAAGAGAGACCCTGGAAGGTTTGTAGTCTTCACTGTTCTTCATGTCAGTTTGAAGTTCTGCTCCTGTCCTTTGGAGTTCCTGAGTTCATCTATAAAGAACTGTTTCTTCACTCGTACAACTCGTGATTCTGTTTCTCAGTGATGAGAAGAAACCAGATGAAGCCTTCACGTGTCTTCAGAAGAAACCAGATGAAGCCTTCACGTGTCTTCAGATTCAAAGCAAGTCACAAATGGAGACAGCTCAGGTAGAAAACACAACACTGTTGGTTTCTTTAACATTGCAACCTGCTTCTGAAAGTGTTGGGACACACTGACCTGAAGAGACCAGCTGTTGGACGTTTAAGAGGACCTAAGGAGACGAGATGTTGGATGTTTAGAAGAACTGAGAAGATGAGTTGTTGGATGTTTAGAGGACCTGTGTTGGGACACACTGACCTGAAGAGACCAGCTGTTGGACGTTTAAGAGGACCTAAGGAGACGAGATGTTGGATGTTTAGAAGAACTGAGAATATGAGTTGTTGGATGTTTAGAGGACCTGAGGAAACCAGGTCCATCTTACGTTTAAAGGACCTGGGGAGATGAGTTGTTGGACGTTTAGAGGACCTGAGGAGAAGAGTTAGATGGTAAGAGGACCTGAGGAGATGAGTTGTTGGACATTTAGAGGACCTGAGGAGACAAGTTATTGGATGTTAAGAGAACCTGACGAGACAAGTTATTGGATGTTAAGAGGACCTGAGGAGACAAGTTAGATGTTTAGAGGACCTGAGGAGACAAGTTATTGGATGTTAAGAGGACCTGAGGAGACGAGTTAGATGTTTAGAGGACCTGAGGAGACAAGTTATTGGATGTTTAGAGAACCCGACGAGACAAGTTATTGGATGTTAAGAGGACCTGAGGAGACAAGTTACCGTATTCGTCGGCGTATAAGTCGCACCTTTTTGCCTACATTTCCAAGCCCTGCGACCTATAGGCCGGTGCGACCTATACGTCGATTTTTCCAATATTTTGGTCATAATTTGACTTTGGTCAAAAACTCCAAAAATGGTGCAGTACCAGTTTCGGCCGCTATGGGCGCTAAGAAACCCTTTACAGTACCTACACTGTTGACATCTGCCTGGTCCAAAAATGGTGCAGTACCAGTTTCGGCCGCTATGGGCGCTAAGAAACCCTTTACAGTACCTACACTGTTGACATCTGCCTGGTCCAAAAATGGTGCAGTACCAGTTTCGGCCGCTATGGGCGCTAAGAAACCCTTTACAGTACCTACACTGTTGACATCTGCCTGGTCCAAAAATGGTGCAGTACCAGTTTCGGCCGCTATGGACGCTAAGAAACCCTTTACAGTACCTACACTGTTGACATCTGCCGACGTACCTGTGGGCGTTTCCCATTACCGTTTGTGTATTCAGAGCCGATAAAATCCCCTCACCCAAATACGAGTTTTGAGTAGGAGATCAGAGAGACAACAACAACAGCGACCATTTTGAGAAAAAGAAAACATGCCATCCAAAAGGAGATCATATTCATCCGACTTCAAGTTGCAAGTTATTAAATTTGCAGCTAAGCACGGCAACAGAGCTGCTGATTGCCAGTTTGGGGTGAGTGAAAAGCTTGTCCGCGACTGGAGGAAGAAGGAGGCCTCGCTCACGGCAATGAAGCGCTCGAAGAGGGCTAACCGTGGGTGCAATGCCAGGTGGCCAGCTCTGGAGCAAAGAGTGAAGGCGTGGGTTTTGGAGGAGAGAGCGTTGGGCAGAGGGGTGTCCACTGTGCAGCTCCGTCTGCACGCCATTGCGCTCGCACGGGAGATGGAGATAACAGAGTTTGCTGGTGGCGCCTCATGGTGTTACAGATTTATGCGCCGCCATGACCTTTCCTTAAGAGCTCGAACCACCATGTGCTAGAAGCTGCCGGCGGACTTTCAGGAGAAGGTGGACAGTTTCCGCGCGTTTGTGAACAGAAAGGTGCAGGAGCACAACATTCCAGCAGACCATATTATAAATATGGATGAAGTTCCCTTGACATTTGACCTCATGGTGGGAAAAAGTGTGTCTCAGAAGGGCGAAAAAAGTGTGAGCATATTGACCACGGGCCACGAGAAGTCCCACTTCACCGTGGTGCTGGCGTGCAGCGCGGATGGAGGGAAGCTACCGCCTATGGTGATTTTTAAGAGGAAAACTTGCCTAAAGAGGAGTTTCCCCCCAGCGTGGTTGTGACGGTGAATCCAAAGGGCTGGATGGACTCTGAGATGATGGCAGTGTGGCTTTCAAAGTGCTACTCAAAGCGGCCCGACGGATTTTTTAAAACACAAAAAGCCCTGCTTATCATGGACTCCATGCGCGCGCACATCACGCCGCAATTCAAGGACAAAATAAAAGGCTGCAACTCAATCCCTGCCATCATACCAGGAGGTTTGACCAAAGTGCTCCAACCATTAGATATTTCCGTAAACCGCAGCTTCAAAGCAGCTTTGCGCCGCCTGTGGGAGGAGTGGATGGTCAGCGGGGAACACTGTTTCACGGCCACGGGTCGTATGCGTCACGTCACATTCCAGCAGGCCATCGGGTGGATAGAAAAGGCTTGGATCTCAGTCACCAAAAAAACCATCCAGGCTGGGTTCAAGAAGGCTAAGGGCCAGTTTACACGGCGCGTATTTTGAGTGTAACCGCTACTTTCTCTTCGCGACTTTGCTTATCGCCTACACAACGCTGCTGGCCCCCCTCTTTGACACCAATACTTTTCTGACCCTGCTCTCAAGGTGGAAGTTTTTCGCAGACCCCCCGTTGATAATGTAAACATCTCCCACGGAGCTTTTGTTTGAACACATGCACGCAGCACGCACGCGCAGACAGCCGGCATTTTAACAATGGCGGTGGACTGGACAGTGGACACACGCACCACTTTCTGAACTATAGCTGATGGAATATATTTTGATTCTCATATTTAATTATTCTACACCTTACCTGCATCTGTGTTGGAAGAGAGCCAGCTGCCTGGATCCAGTTGTCTGTTAACGAGGCAGTCGGACATTTCACGTGTCACGCTGCACTATAACATACTAAATGTGCTATATATTAACAGTTTAACAATAATAAACAGTATTTATGTTAGCGTGGGAGATATTTAAATTTATCTGAGCTAAATGAAGCTATCTGGACTCGTTACGTCATGCCTAACATGCTGCTGAAAATGAAGACACCAGGTTGATTTTTATATTTATTTATTTATCCAACACCACAAACTCATGTCACAAACACTGAGAATTAAATTGAACACTTTTAAAAACACGTTAACCGAACTTTAATGAACTGGACTCTGTTGTTCATCCTGGTGGACACTGGACCCACATCCGAACCGCCGGTCCGCTTCGTGGAACAGCTTCGACCTCGCAGGAAAAAAATAAAAATAAAACCTCAGTTGGTTGTTCTGTGATCGAACTAAACACAAGGAAACATTATTAAGAACATTGTTTACCTTGTAGCGCTGCTGTAAATCAGCTGATTCTCACGGACTAAAGTCAGACATGTTGACTCGGTTCTGGTCCAGTCAGCAACTTGTGTGCAGATGAATCAGCCCCACTTGGTGTCAAATCTGTTGACTCTTATCCAAATTCCAGCTTTAAAGGGGACCACACATGCAAAATTCACTTTTTAATGTTTTTTTACTAAACTTTGGGTATTTACTTCATAAAAAAACAGTCCTTGTGCCAAAAAAATGCACCCAGTGGTTTATTTACTCTAAGTAGATTTATTTTACTGTGATGAAAACGGTTCGTTTTTGAAATAAAATGGAAGTCAATCGCGCCTGTGACGTCACAGGCGCGAGGACAACCCACCTCAAACCTGAGTCCAGCCCCTCACCTGGTTAGGCTCAACCCACTTCTGTATTAAACACATGACTGTTGTTTTTCATGATTTCATCTCATCTTTTGTTTATATGTTATTAATTTCATGTGTACAGCACTTTGTTGCAGCTGTGGTTTTTTAAATGGCTTTATAAATAAAGTATAATTGTTATTTTTATGTTTTTTAGTTCAATTTTTAGTGTATTTGCGATCTCTCCCAACGCGCCGCCGGCAAAAATTAAACGAGCATACCCCCGGCGTAGAGACCGGTTGCGACGGGACCCTCTTCTGGCGCCATGGAGCGGAGCTTCAACTGTACAGCCTTGCTGCAGCCTCGCAGCAGCCTCGCAGCAGTGAGGACCTTCCCCTTACGGATTAATTTACGGGAGACACTTGGTGAACTTTGTGTTGTCTTGACTGGAACAGCGATAACGCCCAAAGTCTCCGAGCGGAGCTGGCGAAAACCGGAAGTGGAACAAGCTAACATTAGCTTCGGATTCGGGTGGTCTAATGCTAAAAGGAGCAGCAAACTGCGGCGCGCTCAGACGGGTTTCGGTAAGTTATCTTAAGCTAGCACTAACAGTAAGTCAAATGAGTAATAAAAAAAGAGCTAATTTTAAAACAACAACACATTACAGATACTGGCTGTTACGAGGGCGTAAACAGATCTTTGAAGGGCGTGGACTTCAGAACTTCTATCAGAAACCGGTCGTTCAAAACGAAAGTTAAAACTGGCAGAATTAAAAAGGGTATAATTGATTATCTAAGAATTATTTTGTGCATTAATCAAAGTCAAAGTCAAAGTCAAAGTCAACTTTATTGTCAGATCTGCAATATGTACAGTGCAGGACATACACAGGACCGAAATTGCGTTTCTCTCAGTCCCTCGGTGCAACAGTAAACATCTAAACATTGAAACACTGAAACATATAATAATAGACATAAGCATAAAATAGTAAACCTAACACTGTCCTGAGTTTTTTGCATAGTGGTATAAGAGTATGAAAATTTACACCAACTCTAAAACTAAAACATTAAACATTTAATGAACATAATATTGTCCTGAGTTTTTGCATACTAGTATAAAAAAAGAGTATAAAAAGTATAACTAAAATAAACTAAAGGTTTCTAGCATTGACATTTGCAAAGTGGCAAAGCAGCGTATGAGTCAATGTACACAGTATATGTATGAGGTAGTAGTTGATGTTGTTGTAGAGGCAAAAAGTGGCATATGCAGTAAGGCACATTGGGCATCCCTAAATAAGACCGTTCAGAGCACACTGTATATGTACCAGCAGTGGTGTAGATATTAGAGTAGTGTAAATAAATGTAAACAGTAGTAATTACATGTAAGCAGTAGTAATAAAAGTAAACAGTATTAATAAATGTAAACAGAGAATGTAAACAGTATTATGATTATAGGCAGTGATGTAATACAGACATTAGTGCAAGTATGAGAAGTAGTGCAAACTGTATGAGCACATGACCGAGAGTTTAGTGATTAACCCGTTTGATGACACAGAGTCTAGTGTTAAAAACTTTGTGTTGAGTGATAATATGTGAGAAAGTTTTAGTGTTAAGGCAGTTCAAATGGGAGGGGAGGCAGAGCAGGCAGAGTGTTTAGCATTCTGACTGCCTGATGAACAGAGCTGTCTCTCAGTCTGCTGGTTCGAGCCTGGAGACTCCTCAGTCTCCTCCCTGATGGCAGCAGTCTGAAGCAGCTGTGTAGTGGGTGTGTGGGATCACCTGCCATGCGGTGGGCTTTCCGATTGAGGCGTTTGCTGTGTAAGTCCTGCAGTGAGGGCAAGGAGGTGCCCACGATCTTCTCAGCTGCTCTCACAATGCGCTGGAGGCTCTTGCGGCATGATGCAGTACATGCACCAAACCACACAGTGATGCAGCTGGTCAGGACACTTTCTATGGCACCTCTGTAGAAGGTGCTCATGATGGGGGTTGAAGCTCCAGCCCTTTTCAGCTTGCGGAGAAAGTAGAGACGCTGGTGAGCCTTCTTTGCCAGTGCTGCAGTGTTCCTGCTCCAGGACAGGTCCTTTGAGACGTGCACTCCCAGGAACTTGGTGCTGTCTACTCTCTCCACTGCGGTGCTGTTGATGGTCAGAGGGGGATGTTGGGCATCCCTCTTCCTGAAGTCCACAACAATCTCCTTTGTCTTCTCCACGTTGAGAGTGAGATTGTTGTGTCCGCACCACAAGGCCAGGCGGCTCACCTCGTTCCTGTAGTCCGTCTCATCGTTGTTGCTGATGAGACCCACCACTGTTGTGTCGTCCGCAAACTTGATGAAGTGGTTGGAGCTGTATGATGGTGTGCAGTCGTGTGTTAGCAGGGTGAATAGAAGGGGGCTCAGCACACATCCTTGTGGGGCCCCTGTGTTCAATGTGATGGTGCTAGATGTGTTACTCCCGATTCGTACTGTCTGTGGTCTCCCGGTCAGGAAGTCTAGCAGCCAGTTACACATTGAGGTGTTCAGCCCCAGACTGTCCAGTTTAAGGATGAGCTGTTGGGGGATGATGGTGTTAAATGCCGAGCTGAAGTCGATGAACAACATTCTAACATAGGAGTCCTTCGTGTCCAGATGTGTGAGAGCTGTGTGAAGGGCAGAGGAGATGGCATCGTCGGTTGAGCGATTAGGTCGGTATGCAAATTGGAAGGGATCCAGGGAGTCAGGGAGGACAGATGTGATGCTTTTCATGACTAGCCGTTCAAAGCACTTCATCAGGATGGGGGTGAGTGCTACTGGGCGATAGTCATTGAGGCATGCGGGCGTTGCCTTCTTTGGGACAGGGATGATGGTGGTGGCTTTGAAACAGGTGGGGACGATGGCCTGGCTCAGTGAGATGTTAAAGATGTCCGTGAAGACCGCTGCGAGTTCCCCTGCACAGTCCTTCAGCACACGACCAGGTATGTTGTCAGGACCAGAGGCCTTCCGGGCGTTAATCTTTATGAATGATCGCCTTACGCTGTCTGAGGACAGCGTCAGCACCTGGCCATCAGTCCTTGACTTCCTAAATTGAAGGAATAGGGTCTAGATAGCACACAGAAATAACATAAAAATTTAAAAAATGCATCTGAGGTCCCCTTTAACTTGTTGTTAACTTGTTGACAACAACTTGTAGTAGCTGAACTTTTAGCCAGAGAGGAAAACAGGCTGCCTCGTGTGCTTTGTTTACCTCAGGCAGCAGTGGCACGCATGCGCAGTAGTGAAGGTTCCAAAAATCACAGCGCCATCTAATGGCCCAGCATGGTAACTACAGTAAATTCATGAGTACGGGGGGTGGGGGGGAGAGAGTCGTATCCACAGAATTCGCCCATGTCAACGCAAAACTTTCAACCTAATTAACATACCCAAAAGTTGCGTTTCCCCCACACAGTGTCCGTGTAAACAGGGCCTAAGATTGGGCCTTTAGCTGAAGCAGGTGGAGCAGCAGGAGCTGAGGCGGGGGAGGAGGAGGAGGAGGAGGAGGAGGAGGGGGAGGACTCCGACAGCCCCGGTGAGGAAGATGAAGCAGCGCTGAACCCCATTCATCAGTCGCTGGCAGAACTTTTCGCCAGTGACACAGAAGATGAAGAATCCAATGGTTTTGAATAAATAAATAAATACCGTAAAATAAATACAGTATCTGTTTCTGTCATCATTTTAAACTGAGACACGTTTTTTACTGTAATGTCAGCTAATAAAAATATATTTTTACGTGTTCATCTTTAAAGATCAATGATGAAAGACACAATAGTTTTTATGTGATAATCTTGTCAAAAGTCCTTCCAAACAATTTGGCAGCCAGTCCAAAATAATGTTCATTTATTAATGAAAAGTTCAACTAAGACACATCAAACAAAATACTGTAGTTTTTAAGTGATAATCTTGTCAAAAGTCCTTCCAAACAATTTGGCAGCCAGTCCATTTTGGGCAAAACACCAGTTCACGTGAGGTGCGACCTATAGGCCGGTGTGACCTATACGTTGATTTTTCCATTTAATTGGACATAATTGGACTGGTGCGACTTATACTCCGGTGCGACTTATACGCCGACGAATACGGTAGATGTTTAGAGGACCTGAGGAGACAAGTTATTGGATGTTTAGAGAACCTGACGAGACAAGTTATTGGATGTTAAGAAGACGAGTTAGATGTTAAGAGGAACTGAAGAGACGAGTTAGATGTTTAGAGGACCTGAAGAGACCAGCTGTTGGACATTTATGCCTCTTATCAACAGGTCCTGTTCGCGCTCGTTCGGGCTCGTTCGTAACTAGTTAACAACTAATTATGGGGTGTACCCACAGGGTCCTGTTCACGTGAAACCGGTCCTATTTTGGTGCCTGCCTCACTGAGGTACAAAGGTCCAGTTCTCTAGGGTCCAGTTATGACATCAGCACAGTGTGGTCACTGATTGGTCAGGGGGCGTAGTCCTAGGTCGGAGGGCGGAGATTCAGTCTTCTCCAGTAGGTGGCGGTATGCACCTGAACGTTGTTTGCAATCCGCCAAGAAGAAGAAGAAGAAGAAGAAGATTCAGTCTTCCAGGAAATGCAAACTGCCATCCCGCCAAACTCTAGAACAACAAGTTGGAGGAGCACATTTTTGAGAATTAACACAGGCTAATAATTATGTCACAACCGTGGTCAAACGCGGAGGTTCAGGCTTTTCTGTATTTGCTGGCCGATGAAAATATTCAGAGGGAGCTGGATGGAGTGACGTGCAATGAAAAGATTTTTCAAGAGGTGTCTGCGCAGGTGAGTGTTTTCTAACTTTAAGCATATTTCCAGTGAGTCATGCAACTGTTTCTTAGCTTTTTTGGACTGCGGAAAGACCGTTTCAGAGACTGACTTCAGGCAACAGCCGAGAGGCTTTTAGAAAAAAAAAGATGGCGGAACGGCTCGTTTCTCTGAAATATAACAAGAAAATCACATAAACAATATTTGTTAGCTCGAAATTGTAGCAGAGGAGGTGTGTCTGAGTCTATCATTTGCTTAATAAATGCACTTTAATGGTCTAATTCGCCGAGTTGGCAGCTGTTTTCAAGGTTCGAAGCAGAGCAGAATGTGGAGTATGGCAGGCCGTTTGAGTCGATAATAGCGAGTGAAGATTCTCAGTCATCCAGGACATGGTAAATTCTAAAAAGTGCAAGGAAGGAAAAAAATAGTCTAAAGCATAGTATAATAAATAAAGTCCAGTTGTTTTTGTCTTGAACTTTTTTGAATTTATCATTATAGCCACGTTTTCATATTACGTGATACAACCGCCAACTTCATGCCATACATGTTACTTCTGTTTTTGTTTTTGGTTTGATTTGGTTCAGTCAGAATAAATGGAAACGGTCATATCTCGGTCCAAAAATGGTTTATAAATATGGGGAAAAATCCATAAATTTGTCACTTAGGCCTATAGGCCTGTATTAATGTGTAATGTGATTTATTTCAGGTTAATCAGTCAGTTCCTGTGTAAAGATCCTCTAGCCGTGGGTGTCCTTGGAGAAGGATGGGACAAGTCACTGCACTGTAAAGCAAGTATGCCATGACAGAAACACTCCAAACTTTGAAAATTACAGATAAAAGCAAAGGACAATGATGTTTAGAGGAGATTATAACAATAATTTTGTGTTGTTTGCCAGATGGGGCAGTGAAAACAGCCAGCCAGACATATGAAGCCATCGCTGAACTGCTGCATCAGGATCTGATCTTGTGACTCCAGACTACACATCAACTGCAGCCGAACAGACCTCAGAGCTTCTCCTGATGCTCTGCTCTCCTGCACCTTGTCCACATTGTGCCAAAGATGTCCTCGGTGCCTCAGTAAAAAAAAAAAAACAGTCCTGCATTGACAACACAAACAGGTCCTATGAACTCAGCAGATGTCATACAAGCTCAGTTTGTGACGGAGCAGGGGTACTGTGACTTCATGGTGTTTTTCATTCAACCTTTATTTAGTCAGGTAAATCTCATTGAGCCTCGTGGACTCTTTTACAAAAGCGACCTGCTACAAACTAAAGAACTTTAGTTCTGGGTCAGATGACTTTATTCACAGAGGATTGTGTCTGATGGTGAGTTCTTTACAGAAGCAGTGAAAAATGTAGAAATGTTCTACAGGTCAGCATTTTTACCTGAGCTATTGGCCAAATTTTACTTTTAATTATTGTTACATGTTTTGGAACAACAGGTTAAGATTCCAGTGATGATATTTTAAGTTCATATTTCATACATAACTGCAGATTTAGTAATATGTTTTTCTGTTTCTACAAATAACACCAATCTTTCATTTTTTTAAACTGTTACAATTTTATTGACATGTAACATTTACAGTATTTAAATAAAGTTGCTTTGATATTTTGATTGGAATTGATTGATTACATATTGTTAAGTTTATATTACAAATGTTTTAGTTTGGAACACACTTGTTGATCAACTGGGACAATGGAGCGGCGCAGATTTTTTAGGATGCATGCCACTTTCAGTTTTGTCCAAAGTAGTGTACTCCACCATCATCAATGTGTGTATATATAAATATATATGTATATATATATATATATATATATATATATATATATGTATATATGTGTATATGTATGTACTGTATATATAAATATATATGTATGTACAGTATATATTATGTATGTATGTGTACATATATGTGTATATATACACACATGTATGTATATATATAAACACGTGTGTGTGTATATATATATATACTCACGCATATGTTTGTATGTGTACACATGTATGTATATACAATATATATACATATATGTGTATATATACACACACACACATATATATATATATATATATATATATATATATATATATATATATACTATATATATATATATATATACTGTATATGAACATTTGTCTGTGGCTGAAAAAGCCACAGACAAAGCAGAATGTTCAAAAAAGAAACAAGCTCATCCACTTTGGTTGTGTGTTCTTTTCCAGCTCTTCTTCTAATGTGTGTGTTAGTGGTTAATAAAGAGCTTAATGTATCACTAGCGCCACCAGCTGGTTAGAAGCGTTGATATTAATGATCCACCCACTGCAGGAGAATTACCCGCCCACTGCAGGAGAACTTCACGCCCACTAAAGGGGTCCTAAGCGTGCAGTGGGTACAGAAATAAACCGGTCCCATAGGAACTGGCCCAAACTAGCCACAATGGGACCTTACAGGAACCAGACCTGTGGATAAGAGGCATTAGAGGACCTGAGGAGATGAGTTGTGCAATTTTTAGAGGACCTGAGGAAACCAGATGTTGGACGTTTAAAGGACCTGGGGAGATGAGTTGTTGGGTGTTTAGAGGACCTGACGAGACAAGTTATTGGATGTTAAGAGGACCTGAGGAGACGAGTTAGATGTTTAGAGGACCTGAGGAGACAAGTTATTGGATGTTTAGAGGACTTGACGAGACAAGTTATTGGATCTTCAGAGAACCTGACAAGACAAGTTACTGGATGTTAAGAGGACCTGAGGAGACGAGTTAGATTTTTAGAGGAACTGAGGAGATGAGTTGTTGGACATTTCAGAGTCAGAGAGAGTCAGAGTCAGAGAGTCTTTATTGTCATTTGCACCGCATGTGGTACATGTGATGAAAACGAGATTATGTACACGGGGTCCCAGTTACATCCAACAACAAATGCAAGAGAAAAACAGTAATAACATCTAGAATTAACTAAGAAAAACATCAACTAGTAATACACTAAGCTTAATATAGTGGGAATAAACAGCAGCACGAACATGAGTTTGTATGAGCAGATGGTCACAGATGAACACAGATGAACACAGCAACAAGAAAACAGATCAGCATCAGCACAATGTGATATTTTGCAGTGTTTATTTTATTTTATTTTTATTTATTCATGAGTCTAACAGCCTCAGGGTAGAAGCTGTTCCTCAGTCTAGTGGTTCTACATTTGATGCTCCTCAACCTCCGTCCTGAGGGGAGTGGGACAAAGAGTGAGTGTGCTGGGTGAGTGAGGTCTTTCATGATGCAGGTGGCTCTTTTCCTGCATCTGGAGGTGTAAATGTCTGTGATGGTGGGGAGACTGACTCCAACAGACTTCTGTGCAGCCTTCACCACTCTCTGTAGAGCTTTCCTCTCTTCAACTGTGCAGCCTCCATGCCACACGTTGATGCTGGAGCACAGGATGCTCTCCACTGCACACCTGTAGAACGAGGTGAGAACTGGGCTGCTCAGACCAGCACGTCTCAGCCGTCTGAGGAAGTAGAGTCTCTGATGACCTTTCTTGATCAGGCTGGTGGTGTTGTTGCTCCAGCTGAGGTTATCATTCATGTGTACACCCAAGTATTTGTAGCTGGAGACCACTTCCACTGCAGACCCACCTATTTTCAGTGGGGCGTGGGTGTGTTTGTTCCTTCTGAAGTCCACAATCATCTCCTTTGTCTTCTTCACATTCATGTGAAGATTATTCTCTTTGCACCAGCTCTCCAGGTGTTCCACCTCCTGTCTGTAGCTGGACTCATCATTGTTTGTGATGCATCCCACCACCGCTGTATCATCTGCAAACTTAACAATATGACAGCCTGGAAGTGTGGCTGTACAATCATATGTGAGCAGAGTGAACAGAAGGGGGCTCAGCACACATCCTTGAGGAGAGCCAGTGCTGAGGGTTATGGTGGAGGAGGAGAAGTTGTGGATCTTCACGGACTGTGGTCTGTCTGTTAAGAAGTCTAGTACCCAGTTACAAATAGAGGGGCTTAGTCCAAGTGTAGATAGTTTGTCTATCAGAGTTTGGGGGATCATGGTGTTGAAGGCAGATGTGAAGTCCACAAAGAGCAGACGCACGTATGAGTCCTTCTGATCCAGGTGGGTGAGAGCAGTGTGG